>JAVKPL010001218.1:0-15975 GCA_032173675.1 Gastrolobium villosum | reverse complement strand
GTTTTTCGACGGTAAATGGTTTCCGTCGAAGATTTTTGGCGAAAAATGTATTCCGTCGAAAATGGATGAATTAAATTAATGCAAAAGAAATTTATTTTGTGATGTTTTTCGACGGAAAATTAATTCCGTCGAAAATGGATGAATAAAATAAATGCAAAAGAAATTGATATTGTGAAATTTTTCGATGGAAAACGGATTCTGTCGAAAATGGATGAATAAAATAAATGCAAAAGAAATTGATTTTATGAATTTTTTCGACGAAAAATGGATTCCGTCGAAGATTTTTGACGGGAAATGAATTATGTTGAAAATGGATGAATAAAATAAATGCAAAAGAAATTAATTTTATTAATTTTTCGACGAAAAATGGATTCCGTTGAAGATTTTTGACGGAAAATGATTTCCATCGAAAACGGATGAATAAAATAAATGCAAAAGAAATTGATTTTGTGAAGTTTTTCGACAGAAAATGGATTCCGTCGAAGATTTTTGACGGAAAATGAATTCCGTCGAAAATGGATGAATAAAATAATTGCAAAAGAAATTGATTTTGTGAAGTTTTTCGACGGAAAATGGATTCCGTCGAAGATTTTTGACGGAAAACGAATTCCGTCGAAAATGGATGAATAAAATAAATGCAAAAGAAATTGATTTTGTGAATTTTTTCGACGGAAAATATATGCCGTCGAAGATTTTTGACGGAAAATGAATTCCGTCGAAAATGGATGAATAAAATAAATGCAAAAGAAATTGATTTTATGAAGTTTATCGACGAAAAACGGATTCCGTCGAAGATTTTTGACGAAAAATGTATTCCGTCGAAAACGGATGAATAAAATAAATGCAAAAGAAATTGATTTTGTGAAGTTTTTCGACGGAAAATGGATTCCGACGAAGATTTTTGACGGAAAATGAATTCCGTCGAAAATGGATGAATAAAATAAATGCAAAAGAAATTGATTTTATGAAGTTTTTCGACAAAAAATGGATTCCGTCGAAAACGGATGACTAAAATAAATACAAAGGAAATTGATTTTGTAAGTTTTTCGACGGAAAATGGTTTCCGTAGAAGATTTTTGGCGAAAAATGTATTCCGTCGAAAATGGATGAATTAAATTAATGGAAAAGAAATTTATTTTGTGATGTTTTTCGACGGAAAATTAATTCCGTCGAAAATGGATGAATAAAATAAATGCAAAAGAAATTGTTATTGTGAAATTTTTAGATGGAAAACGGATTCCGTCGAAAATGGATGAATAAAATAAATGCAAAAGAAATTGATTTTATGAAGTTTTTCGACGAATTCCGTCGAAGATTTTTGACGGAAAATAAATTCCGTTGAAAATGGATGAATACAATAAATGCAAAAATAATTTATTTTATGAAGTTTATCGAGGAAAAATGTATTCCGTCGAAAACGGATGAATAAAATAAATGCAAAAGAAATTGATTTTGAGAAGTTTTTCGACGGAAAATGGATTCCGTCGAAGATTTTTGACGGAAAATGAATTCCGTCGAAAATGGAAGATTTATGACGAAAAATGTATTCCGTTGAAAACGGATGAATAAAATAAATGCAAAAGAAATTGATTTTGTGATGTTTTTCGACGGAAAAAGAATTTCGTCGAAAACGGATTAATAAAATAAATGCAAAGGAAATTGATTTTGTAAGTTTTTCGACGGAAAATGCATTCCGTCGAAGATTTTTGACGGAAAATGAATTCCGTCGAAAATGGATGAATAAAATAAATGCAAAAGAAAATTATTTTGTGAAGTTTTTCGACGGAAAATGAATTCCGTCGAAAATGGATGAATAAAATAAATGCAAAAGAAATTGATATTGTGAAATTTTTCGATGGAAAACGGATTCCGTCGAAAATGGATGAATAACATAAATGCAAAAGAAATTGATTTTATGAATTTTTTCGACGAAAAATGGATTCCGTCGAAGATTTTTGACGGAAAATGAATTCCGTTGAAAATGGATGAATAAAATAAATGCAAAAGAAATTGATTTTTTAATTTTTCGACGAAAAATGGATTCCGTTGAAGATTTTTGACGAAAAATGTATTCCGTCGAAAACGGATGAATAATTAAATGCAAAAGAAATTGATTTTGTGAAGTTTTTCGACGGAAAATGGATTCCGTAGAAGATTTTTGACGGAAAATGGATTCCGTCGAAGTTTTTTGACGGAAAATGAATTCCGTCGAAAACGGATGAATAAAATAAATGCAAAAGAAATTGATTTTGTGAAGTTTTTCGACAAAAAATGGATTCCGTAGAAGATTTTTGACAGAAAATGGATTCCGTCGAAGATTTTTGACGAAAAATGTATTTTGTCGAAAACGGATGACTAAAATAGATGCAAAAGAAATTGATTTTGTGAAGTTTTTTGACGGAAAAAGAATTTCGTCGAAAACGGATTAATAAAATAAATGTAAAGGAAATGGATTTTGTAAGTTTTTCGACGGAAAATGGATTCCGTCGAAGATTTTTGACGTAAAATGCATTCCGTCGAAAATGGATGAATTAAATTAATGCAAAAGAAATTGATTTTATGAAGTTTTTTGACGAAAAATGGATTTCGTCGAAAATGGATGAATAAAATAAATGCAAAAGAAATTGATATTGTGAAATTTTTCGATGGAAAACGGATTCCGTCGAAAATGGATGATAAAATAAATGCAAAAGAAATTGATTTTATGAATTTTTTCGACGAAAAATGGATTCCGTCGAAGATTTTGGACGGAAAATGAATTCCGTTGAAAATGGATGAATAAAATAAATGCAAAAGAAATTAATTTTATTAATTTTTCGACGAAAAATGGATTCCGTTGAAGATTTTTGACGGAAAATGAATTCCATCGAAAACGGATGAATAAAATAAATGCAAAAGAAATTGATTTTGTGAAGTTTTTCGACAGAAAATGGATTCCGTCGAAGATTTTTGATGGAAAATGAATTCCGTCGAAATTGGATGAATAAAATAAATGCAAAAGAAATTGATTTTGTGAAGTTTTTTGACGGAAAACGGATTCCGTCGAAAATGGATGAATAAAATAAATGCAAAAGAAATTGATTTTATGAAGTTTTTCGACAAAAAATGGATTCCGTCGAAAACGGATGACTAAAATAAATACAAAGGAAATTGATTTTGTAAGTTTTTCGACGGAAAATGGTTTCCGTAGAAGATTTTTGGCGAAAAATGTATTCCGTCGAAAATGGATGAATTAAATTAATGGAAAAGAAATTTATTTTGTGATGTTTTTCTACGGAAAATTTATTCCGTCGAAAATGGATGAATAAAATAAATGCAAAAGAAATTGTTATTGTGAAATTTTTAGATGGAAAACGGATTCCGTCGAAAATGGATGAATAAAATAAATGCAAAAGAAATTGATTTTATGAAGTTTTTCGACGAATTTCGTCGAAGATTTTTGACGGAAAATAAATTCCGTTGAAAATGGATGAATACAATAAATGCAAAAATAATTTATTTTATGAAGTTTATCGAGGAAAAATGTATTCCGTCGAAAACGGATGAATAAAATAAATGCAAAAGAAATTGATTTTGTGTAGTTTTTCGTCGGAAAATGGATTCCGTAGAAGATTTTTGACGGAAAATGGATTCCGTCGAAGATTTATGACGAAAAATGTATTCCGTCGAAAACGGATGACTGAAATAGATGCAAAAGAAATTGATTTTGTGATGTTTTTCGACGGAAAAAGAATTTCGTCGAAAACGGATTAATAAAATAAATGCAAAGGAAATTGATTTTGTAAGTTTTTCGACGGAAAATGCAT
This sequence comes from Gastrolobium villosum, assembly GCA_032173675.1. Classification (NCBI taxonomy): domain Eukaryota; kingdom Viridiplantae; phylum Streptophyta; class Magnoliopsida; order Fabales; family Fabaceae; genus Gastrolobium; species Gastrolobium villosum. The sequence goes on along the minus strand of JAVKPL010001218.1, from coordinate 12,169 downwards.
TCCGTCGAAGATTTTTGACGAAGAATGTATTCCGTCGAAAATGGATGAATTAAATTAATGCAAAAGAAAATTATTTTGTGAAGTTTTTCGACGGAAAATGAATTCCGTCGAAAATGGATGAATAAAATAAATGCAAAAGAAATTGATATTGTGAAATTTTTCGATGGAAAACGGATTCCGTCGAAAATGGATGAATAAAATAAATGCAAAAGAAATTGATTTTATGAATTTTTTCGACGAAAAATGGATTCCGTCGAAGATTTTTGACGGAAAATGAATTCCGTTGAAAATGGATGAATAAAATAAATGCAAAAGAAATTGATTTTTTAATTTTTCGACGAAAAATGGATTCCGTTGAAGATTTTTGACGAAAAATGTATTCCGTCGAAAACGGATGAATAATTAAATGCAAAAGAAATTGATTTTGTGAAGTTTTTCGACGGAAAATGGATTCCGTAGAAGATTTTTGACGGAAAATGGATTCCGTCGAAGTTTTTTGACGGAAAATGAATTCCGTCGAAAACGGATGAATAAAATAAATGCAAAAGAAATTGATTTTGTGAAGTTTTTCGACAAAAAATGGATTCCGTAGAAGATTTTTGACAGAAAATGGATTCCGTCGAAGATTTTTGACGAAAAATGTATTTTGTCGAAAACGGATGACTAAAATAGATGCAAAAGAAATTGATTTTGTGAAGTTTTTTGACGGAAAAAGAATTTCGTCGAAAACGGATTAATAAAATAAATGCAAAAGAAATTGATTTTGTGAAGTTTTTCGACGGAAAATGGATTCCGTCGAAGATTTTTTACGGAAAATGAATTCCGTCGAAAATGGATGAATAAAATAAATGCAAAAGAAATTGATTTTATGAAGTTTTTTGACGAAAAATGGATTTCGTCGAAAATGGATGAATAAAATAAATGCAAAAGAAATTGATATTGTGAAATTTTTCGATGGAAAACGGATTCCGTCGAAAATGGATGATAAAATAAATGCAAAAGAAATTGATTTTATGAATTTTTTCGACGAAAAATGGATTCCGTCGAAGATTTTGGACGGAAAATGAATTCCGTTGAAAATGGATGAATAAAATAAATGCAAAAGAAATTAATTTTATTAATTTTTCGACGAAAAATGGATTCCGTTGAAGATTTTTGACGGAAAATGAATTCCGTCGAAAATGGATGAATAAAATAAATGCAAAAGAAATTGATTTTGTGAAGTTTTTCGACAGAAAATGGATTCCGTCGAAGATTTTTTGATGGAAAATGAATTCCGTCGAAAATGGATGAATAAAATAAATGCAAAAGAAATTGATTTTGTGAAGTTTTTCGACGGAAAATGGATTCCGTCGAAGAATTTTGACGGAAAACGAATTCCGTCGAAAATGGATGAATAAAATAAATGCTAAAGAAATTGATTTTGTGAATTTTTTCGACGGAAAATATATGCCGTCGAAGATTTTTGACGGAAAACGAATTCCGTCGAAAATGGATGAATAAAATAAATGCAAAAGAAATTGATTTTATGAAGTTTATCGACGAAAAATGGATCCCATCGAAGATTTTTGACGAAAAATGTATTCCGTCGAAAACGGATGAATAAAATAAATGCAAAAGAAATTGATTTTGTGAAGTTTTTCGACGGAAAATGGATTCCGACGAAGATTTTTGACGGAAAATGAATTCCGTCGAAAATGGATGAATAAAATAAATGCAAAAGAAATTGATTTTATGAAGTTTTTCGACAAAAAATGGATTCCGTCGAAAACGGATGACTAAAATAAATGCAAAAGAAATTGATTTTGGGAAGTTTTTCGACGGAAAAAGAATTGCGTCGAAAACAGATTAATAAAATAAATACAAAGGAAATTGATTTTGTAAGTTTTTCGACGGAAAATGGTTTCCGTCAAAGATTTTTGGCGAAAAATGTATTCCGTCGAAAATGGATGAATTAAATTAATGCAAAAGAAATTTATTTTGTGATGTTTTTCGACGGAAAATTAATTCCGTCGAAAATGGATGAATAAAATAAATGCAAAAGAAATTGATATTGTGAAATTTTTCGATGGAAAACGGATTCCGTCGAAAATGGATGAATAAAATAAATGCAAAAGAAATTGATTTTATGAATTTTTTCGACGAAAAATGGATTCCGTCGAAGATTTTTGACGGAAAATGAATTATGTTGAAAATGGATGAATAAAATAAATGCAAAAGAAATTAATTTTATTAATTTTTCGACGAAAAATGGATTCCGTTGAAGTTTTTTGACGGAAAATGAATTCCGTCGAAAACGGATGAATAAAATAAATGCAAAAGAAATTGATTTTGTGAAGTTTTTCGACAGAAAATGGATTCCGTCGAAGATTTTTGATGGAAAATGAATTCCGTCGAAAATGGATGAATAAAATAAATGCAAAAGAAATTGATTTTGTGAAGATTTTTGAATGAAAATGAATTCCGTCGAAAACAGATGAATAAAATAAATGCAAAAGAAATTGATTTTGCGAAGTTTTTCGACGGAAAATGGATTCCGTCGAAGATTTTTGACAAAAAATGAATTGCGTCGAAAATGGATGAATAAAATAAATGCAATAGAAATTGATTTGATGAAGTTTTTCGACGAAAAATGGATTCTGTCGAAGATTTTTGACGCAAAATGTATTCCGTCGAAAATGGATGAATAAAATAAATGCAAAAGAAATTGATTTTGTGAAGTTTTTCGACAGAAAATGGATTCCGTCGAAGATTTTGGACGAAAAATGAATTCCGTCGAAAATGGATGAAGAAAATAAATGCAAAAGAAATTGATTTTATGAAGTTTTTCGTTGGAAAATGGATTCCGTCGAAGATTTTTGACGAAAAATGTATTCCGTCGAAAACGGATGAATAAAATAAATGCAAAAGAAATTGATTTTGGGAAGTTATTCGACGGAAAATGGATTCCGTCGAAGATTTTTGACCGAAAATGAATTTCACCGAAAACGGATGAATAAAAAAATGCAAAAGAAATTGATTTTGTGAAGTTTTTCGACGGAAAATGGATTCCGTCGAAGATTTTTGACGGAAAATGAATTCCGTCGAAAATGGATGAATAAAATAAATGCAAAAGAAATTGATTTTGTGAATTTTTTCGACGGAAAATATATGCCGTCGAAGATTTTTGACGGAAAATGAATTCCGTCGAAAATGGATGAATAAAATAAATGCAAAAGAAATTGATTTTATGATGTTTTTCGACAAAAAATGGATTCCGTCGAAAACGGATGACTAAAATAAATACAAAAGAAATTCATTTTGGGAAGTTTTTCGACGGAAAAAGAATTGCGTCGAAAACAGATTAATAAAATAAATACAAAGGAAATTGATTTTGTAAGTTTTTTGACGGAAAATGGTTTCCGTCGAAGATGGATGAATTAAATTAATGCAAAAGAAATTTATTTTGTGATGTTTTTCGACGGAAAATTAATTCCGTCGAAAATGGATGAATAAAATAAATGCAAAAGAAATTGTTATTGTGAAATTTTTAGATGGAAAACGGATTCCGTCGAAAATGGATGAATAAAATAAATGCAAAAGAAATTGATTTTATGAAGTTTTTCGACGAATTCCGTCGAAGATTTTTGACGGAAAATGAATTCCGTTGAAAATGGATGAATACAATAAATGCAAAAATAATTTATTTTATGAAGTTTATCGACGAAAAATGTATTCCGTCGAAAACGGATGAATAAAATAAATGCAAAAGAAATTGATTTTGTGTAGTTTTTCATCGGAAAATGGATTCCGTAGAAGATTTTTGACGGAAAATGGATTCCATCGAAGATTTATAACGAAAAATGTATTCCGTCGAAAACGGATGACTAAAATAGATGCAAAAGAAATTGATTTTGTGAAGTTTTTCGACGGAAAAAGAATTTCGTCGAAAACGGATTAATAAAATAAATGCAAAGGAAATTGATTTTGTAAGTTTTTCGACGGAAAATGGATTCCGTCGAAGATTTTTGACGGAAAATGTATTCCGTCGAAAATGGATGAATTAAATTAATGCAAAAGAAAATTATTTTGTGAAGTTTTTCGACGGAAAATGAATTCCGTCGAAAATGGATGAATAAAATAAATGCAAAAGAAATTGATATTGTGAAATTTTTCGATGGAAAACGGAATCCGTCGAAAATGGATGAATAAAATAAATGCAAAAGAAATTGATTTTATGAATTTTTTCGACGAAAAATGGATTCCGTCGAAGATTTTTGACGGAAAATGAATTCCGTTGAAAATGGATGAATAAAATAAATGCAAAAGAAATTGATTTTTTTAATTTTTCGACGAAAAAAGGATTCCGTTGAAGATTTTTGACGAAAAATGTATTCCGTCGAAAACGGATGAATAATTAAATGCAAAAGAAATTGATTTTGTGAAGTTTTTCGACGGAAAATGGATTCCGTAGAAGATTTTTGACGGAAAATGGATTCCGTCGAAGTTTTTTGACGGAAAATGAATTCCGTCGAAAACGGATGAATAAAATAAATGCAAAAGAAATTGATTTTGTGAAGTTTTTCGACAAAAAATGGATTCCGTAGAAGATTTTTGATAGAAAATGGATTCCGTCGAAGATTTTTGACGAAAAATGTATTTTGTCGAAAACGGATGACTAAAATAGATGCAAAAGAAATTGATTTTGTGAAGTTTTTCGACGGAAAAAGAATTTCGTCGAAAACGGATTAATAAAATAAATGCAAAGGAAATTGATTTTGTATGTTTTTCGACGGAAAATGGATTCCGTCGAAGATTTTTGACATAAAATGCATTCCGTCGAAAATGGATGAATTAAATTAATGCAAAAGAAATTTATTTTGTGATGTTTTTCGACGGAAAATGAATTCCGTCGAAAATGGATGAATAAAATAAATGCAAAAGAAATTGATATTGTGAAATTTTTCGATGGAAAACGGATTCCGTCGAAAATGGATGAATAAAATAAATGCAAAAGAAATTGATTTTATGAATTTTTTCTACGAAAAATGGATTCCATCGAAGATTTTTGACGGAAAATGAATTCCGTTGAAAATGGATGAATAAAATAAATGCAAAAGAAATTAATTTTATTAATTTTTCGACGAAAAATGGATTCCGTTGAAGATTTTTGACGAAAAATGTATTCCGTCGAAAACGGATGAATAAAATGAATGCAAAAGAAATTGATTTTGTGAAGTTTTTCGATGGAAAATGGATTTCGTAGAAGATTTTTGACGGAAAACGGATTCCGTCGAAGATTTTTGACGGAAAATGAATTCCATCGAAAACGGATGAATAAAATAAATGCAAAAGAAATTGATTTTGTGAAGTTTTTCGACAGAAAATGGATTCCGTCGAAGATTTTGACGGAAAATGAATTTCGTCGAAAGTGGATGAATAAAATAAATGCAAAAGAAATTGATTTTGTGACGTTTTTCGACAAAAAATGGATTCCGTAGAAGATTTTTGACAGAAAATGGATTCCGTCGAAGATTTTTGACGAAAAATGTATTTTGTCGAAAACGGATGACTAAAATAGATGCAAAAGAAATTGATTTTGTGAAGTTTTTCGACGGAAAAAGAATTTCGTCGAAAACGGATTAATAAAATAAATGCAAAGGAAATTGATTTTGTAAGTTTTTCGACGGAAAATGGATTCCGTCGAAGATTTTTGACGTAAAATGCATTCCGTCGAAAATGGATGAATTAAATTAATGCAAAAGAAATTGATTTTGTGAAGATTTTTGACGGAAAATGAATTCCGTCAAAAAAGGATGAATAAAATAAATGCAAAAGAAATTGATTTTGTGAAGATTTTTGACGGAAAATGAATTCCGTCGAAAATGGATGAATAAAATAAATGCAAAAGAAATTGATTTTGTGAAGTTTTTCGACGGAAAAAGAATTTCGTCGAAAATGGATGAATAAAATAAATGTAAAAGAAATGGATTTGTGAATTTTTTAGACGGAAAATGGATTCCGTCGAAGATTTTTGACAAAAAATGAATTGCGTCGAAAATGGATGAATAAAATAAATGCAATAGAAATTGATTTGATGAAGTTTTTCGACGAAAAATGGATTCTGTCGAAGATTTTTGACGCAAAATGTATTCCGTCGAAAATGGATGAATAAAATAAATGCAAAAGAAATTGATTTTGTGAAGTTTTTCGACTGAAAATGGATTCCGTCGAAGATTTTGGACGAAAAATGAATTCCGTCGAAAATGGATGAAGAAAATAAATGCAAAAGAAATTGATTTTATGAAGTTTTTCGTTGGAAAATGGATTCCGTCGAAGATTTTTGACGAAAAATGTATTCCGTCGAAAACGGATGAATAAAATAAATGCAAAAGAAATTGATTTTGGGAAGTTATTCGACGGAAAATGGATTCCGTCGAAGATTTTTGACCGAAAATGAATTTCACCGAAAACGGATGAATAAAAAAATGCAAAAGAAATTGATTTTGTGAAGTTTTTCGACGGAAAATGGATTCCGTCGAAGATTTTTGACGGAAAATGAATTCCGTCGAAAATGGATGAATAAAATAAATGCAAAAGAAATTGATTTTGTGAATTTTTTCGACGGAAAATATATGCCGTCGAAGATTTTTGACGGAAAATGAATTCCGTCGAAAATGGATGAATAAAATAAATGCAAAAGAAATTGATTTTATGATGTTTTTCGACAAAAAATGGATTCCGTCGAAAACGGATGACTAAAATAAATACAAAAGAAATTCATTTTGGGAAGTTTTTCGACGGAAAAAGAATTGCGTCGAAAACAGATTAATAAAATAAATACAAAGGAAATTGATTTTGTAAGTTTTTTGACGGAAAATGGTTTCCGTCGAAGATGGATGAATTAAATTAATGCAAAAGAAATTTATTTTGTGATGTTTTTCGACGGAAAATTAATTCCGTCGAAAATGGATGAATAAAATAAATGCAAAAGAAATTGTTATTGTGAAATTTTTAGATGGAAAACGGATTCCGTCGAAAATGGATGAATAAAATAAATGCAAAAGAAATTGATTTTATGAAGTTTTTCGACGAATTCCGTCGAAGATTTTTGACGGAAAATGAATTCCGTTGAAAATGGATGAATACAATAAATGCAAAAATAATTTATTTTATGAAGTTTATCGACGAAAAATGTATTCCGTCGAAAACGGATGAATAAAATAAATGCAAAAGAAATTGATTTTGTGTAGTTTTTCATCGGAAAATGGATTCCGTAGAAGATTTTTGACGGAAAATGGATTCCATCGAAGATTTATAACGAAAAATGTATTCCGTCGAAAACGGATGACTAAAATAGATGCAAAAGAAATTGATTTTGTGAAGTTTTTCGACGGAAAAAGAATTTCGTCGAAAACGGATTAATAAAATAAATGCAAAGGAAATTGATTTTGTAAGTTTTTCGACGGAAAATGGATTCCGTCGAAGATTTTTGACGGAAAATGTATTCCGTCGAAAATGGATGAATTAAATTAATGCAAAAGAAAATTATTTTGTGAAGTTTTTCGACGGAAAATGAATTCCGTCGAAAATGGATGAATAAAATAAATGCAAAAGAAATTGATATTGTGAAATTTTTCGATGGAAAACGGAATCCGTCGAATGGATGAATAAAATAAATGCAAAAGAAATTGATTTTATGAATTTTTTCGACGAAAAATGGATTCCGTCGAAGATTTTTGACGGAAAATGAATTCCGTTGAAAATGGATGAATAAAATAAATGCAAAAGAAATTGATTTTTTTAATTTTTCGACGAAAAAAGGATTCCGTTGAAGATTTTTGACGAAAAATGTATTCCGTCGAAAACGGATGAATAATTAAATGCAAAAGAAATTGATTTTGTGAAGTTTTTCGACGGAAAATGGATTCCGTAGAAGATTTTTGACGGAAAATGGATTCCGTCGAAGTTTTTTGACGGAAAATGAATTCCGTCGAAAACGGATGAATAAAATAAATGCAAAAGAAATTGATTTTGTGAAGTTTTTCGACAAAAAATGGATTCCGTAGAAGATTTTTGATAGAAAATGGATTCCGTCGAAGATTTTTGACGAAAAATGTATTTTGTCGAAAACGGATGACTAAAATAGATGCAAAAGAAATTGATTTTGTGAAGTTTTTCGACGGAAAAAGAATTTCGTCGAAAACGGATTAATAAAATAAATGCAAAGGAAATTGATTTTGTATGTTTTTCGACGGAAAATGGATTCCGTCGAAGATTTTTGACATAAAATGCATTCCGTCGAAAATGGATGAATTAAATTAATGCAAAAGAAATTTATTTTGTGATGTTTTTCGACGGAAAATGGATTCCGTCGAAAATGGATGAATAAAATAAATGCAAAAGAAATTGATATTGTGAAATTTTTCGATGGAAAACGGATTCCGTCGAAAATGGATGAATAAAATAAATGCAAAAGAAATTGATTTTATGAATTTTTTCTACGAAAAATGGATTCCATCGAAGATTTTTGACGGAAAATGAATTCCGTTGAAAATGGATGAATAAAATAAATGCAAAAGAAATTAATTTTATTAATTTTTCGACGAAAAATGGATTCCGTTGAAGATTTTTGACGAAAAATGTATTCCGTCGAAAACGGATGAATAAAATGAATGCAAAAGAAATTGATTTTGTGAAGTTTTTCGATGGAAAATGGATTCCGTAGAAGATTTTTGACGGAAAACGGATTCCGTCGAAGATTTTTGACGGAAAATGAATTCCATCGAAAACGGATGAATAAAATAAATGCAAAAGAAATTGATTTTGTGAAGTTTTTCGACAGAAAATGGATTCCGTCGAAGATTTTGACGGAAAATGAATTTCGTCGAAAGTGGATGAATAAAATAAATGCAAAAGAAATTGATTTTGTGACGTTTTTCGACAAAAAATGGATTCCGTAGAAGATTTTTGACAGAAAATGGATTCCGTCGAAGATTTTTGACGAAAAATGTATTTTGTCGAAAACGGATGACTAAAATAGATGCAAAAGAAATTGATTTTGTGAAGTTTTTCGACGGAAAAAGAATTTCGTCGAAAACGGATTAATAAAATAAATGCAAAGGAAATTGATTTTGTAAGTTTTTCGACGGAAAATGGATTCCGTCGAAGATTTTTGACGTAAAATGCATTCCGTCGAAAATGGATGAATTAAATTAATGCAAAAGAAATTGATTTTGTGAAGTTTTTCGACGGAAAATGGATTCCGTCGAAGATTTTTGACGGAAAATGAATTCCGTCAAAAAAGGATGAATAAAATAAATGCAAAAGAAATTGATTTTGTGAAGATTTTTGACGGAAAATGAATTCCGTCGAAAATGGATGAATAAAATAAATGCAAAAGAAATTGATTTTGTGAAGTTTTTCGACGGAAAAAGAATTTCGTCGAAAATGGATGAATAAAATAAATGTAAAAGAAATTGATTTTGTGAATTTTTTAGACGGAAAATGGATTCCGTCGAAGATTTTTGATGGAAAATGAATTCCGTCGAAAATGGATGAATAAAATAAATGCAAAAGAAATGGATTTTGTGAAGTTTTTTGACGGAAAATGGATTCCGTCGAAGATTTTGGACGGAAAATGAATTCCGTCGAAAATGGATGAATAAAATAAATGCAAAAGAAATTGATTTTGTGAATTTTTTCGACGGAAAATATATGCCGTCGAAGATTTTTGACGGAAAATGAATTCCGTCGAAAATGGATGAATAAAATAAATGCAAAAGAAATTGATTTTATGAAGTTTATCGACGAAAAATGGATTCCGTCGAAGATTTTTGACGAAAAATGTATTCCGTCGAAAACGGATGAATAAAATAAATGCAAAAGAAATTGATTTTGTGAAGTTTTTCGACGGAAAATGGATTCCGAAGAAGATTTTTGACGGAAAATGAATTCCGTCGAAAATGGATGAATAAAATAAATGCAAAAGAAATTGATTTTATGAAGTTTTTCGACAAAAAGTGGATTCCGTCGAAAACGGATGACTAAAATAAATACAAAAGAAATTGATTTTGTGAAGTTTTTCGACGGAAAAAGAATTACGTCGAAAACAGATTAATAAAATAAATACAAACGAAATTGATTTTGTAAGTTTTTCGACGGAAAATGGTTTCCGTCGAAGATTTTTGGCGAAAAATGTATTCCGTCGAAAATGGATGAATTAAATTAATGCAAAAGAAATTTATTTTGTGATGTTTTTCGACGGAAAATTAATTCCGTCGAAAATGGATGAATAAAATAAATGCAAAAGAAATTGTTATTGTGAAATTTTTAGATGGAAAACGGATTCCGTCAAAAATGGATGAATAAAATAAATGCAAAAGAAATTGATTTTATGAAGTTTTTCGACGAATTCCGTCGAAGATTTTTGACGGAAAATGAATTCCGTTGAAAATGGATGAATACAATAAATGCAAAAATAATTTATTTTATGAAGTTTATCGACGAAAAATGGATTCCGTCGAAGATTTTTGACGAAAAATGTATTCCGTCGAAAACGGATGAATAAAATAAATGCAAAAGAAATTGATTTTGTGTAGTTTTTCGTCGGAAAATGGATTCCGTAGAAGATTTTTGACGGAAAATGGATTCCGTCGAAGATTTATGACGAAAAATGTATTCCGTCGAAAACGGATGACTAAAATAGATGCAAAAGAAATTAATTTTGTGAAGTTTTTCGACGGAAAAAGAATTTCGTCGAAAACGGATTAATAAAATAAATGCAAAGGAAATTGATTTTGTAAGTTTTTCGACGGAAAATGGATTCCGTCGAAGATTTTTGACGGAAAATGTATTCCGTCGAAAATGGATGAATTAAATTAATGCAAAAGAAAATTATTTTGTGAAGTTTTTCGACGGAAAATGAATTCCGTCGAAAATGGATGAATAAAATAAATGCAAAAGAAATTGATATTGTGAAATTTTTCGATGGAAAACGGATTCCGTCGAAAATGGATGAATAAAATAAATGCAAAAGAAATTGATTTTATGAATTTTTTCGACGAAAAATGGATTCCGTCGAAGATTTTTGACGGAAAATGAATTCCGTTGAAAATGGATGAATAAAATAAATGCAAAAGAAATTGATTTTTTTAATTTTTCGACGAAAAATGGATTCCGTTGAAGATTTTTGACGAAAAATGTATTCCGTCGAAGACGGATGAATAATTAAATGCAAAAGAAATTGATTTTGTGAAGTTTTTCGACGGAAAATGGATTCCGTAGAAGATTTTTGACGGAAAATGGATTCCGTCGATGTTTTTTGACGGAAAATGAATTCCGTCGAAAACGGATGAATAAAATAAATGCAAAAGAAATTGATTTTGTGAAGTTTTTCGACGGAAAATGGATTCCGTAGAAGATTTTTGACAGAAAATGGATTCCGTCGAAGATTTTTGACGAAAAATGTATTTTGTCGAAAACGGATGACTAAAATAGATGCAAAAGAAATTGATTTTGTGAAGTTTTTCGACGGAAAAAGAATTTCGTCGAAAACGGATTAATAAAATAAATGCAAAGGAAATTGATTTTGTAAGTTTTTCGACGGAAAATGGATTCCGTCGAAGATTTTTGACGTAAAATGCATTCCGTCAAAAATGGATGAATTAAATTAAAGCAAAAGAAATATATTTTGTGAAGTTTTTCGACGGAAAATGAATTCCGTCGAAAATGGATGAATAAAATAAATGCAAAAGAAATTGATATTGTGAAATTTTTCGATGGAAAACGGATTCCGTCGAAAATGGATGAATAAAATAAATGCAAAAGAAATTGATTTTATGAATTTTTTCTACGAAAAATGGATTCCGTCGAAGATTTTTGACGGAAAATTAATTCCGTCGAAAATAGATGAATAAAATAAATGCAAAAGAAATTGATTTTCTGAAGTTTTTCGACGGAAAATAGATTCCGTCGAAGATTTTGGACGGAAAATGAATTCCGTCAAAAATGGATGAATAAAATAAATGCAAAAGAAATTGATTTTGTGAAGATTTTTGACGGAAAATGAATTCCGTCGAAAATGGATGAATAAAATAAATGCAAAAGAAATTGATTTTGGGAAGTTATTCGACGGAAAATGGATTCCGTCGAAGATTTTTGACCGAAAATGAATTTCACCGAAAACGGA
>JAVKPL010001217.1:0-15968 GCA_032173675.1 Gastrolobium villosum | reverse complement strand
GCACAATGGAACAAGCAGTGGCATATAGAAGAGACTATAATGTGCACATTAAAACATCAGAGAAAAATATACTAACTAAAATACAAAACAGAAAAATAAACTAATGTACAAAATCTCCGTCAGCAAGGAGAAAAAGTCAAACCCTCTATGTCATCCCACTCAGAGGCGTGGGATGACTCAGAAAATGGAGGATCTGGTGGTATTGGCTGCCTTGGTGTTTGGAGCCACCATTCCCAGATTTGGCCCAAACCATGGAGCCATGTTAGAAACTCTTTGAAGCTTTGATTCTCCCCGAGAAATAGAATCTCGGTGTCTCTTCATTGATTCAACTTTCTGATGTCTACTCCAACTCTTATCAAAGAGTTTGATCACCTGATTTCTCAGTACCTTCTTCATTGTAGGATGACTCATTTCTTGAGTTTTTTTCCCATGTTTGTCATCCTTCTCATTAAGAATTTTGTTGGTATGGGAAGATGGATCTTTATCTTTTGAATCAGTCTCATGTTCCTTTAATACTTCAGTCACTACCTTGTTACAAAAGAAGATTTCTTTTAGAGTTTTAGGAGACTCCTTCGATTCCACCTTCATGACACCATCTTTCTTGGCATCATTTGTTTTTTTAAGAACCTTAACCGCCACACTTTGTTTTTCCTTTCCACAAAATCAGCAGGAAAAATGAACTTGTCCACCTTCACAAGAACATCTTCTATTATTCCACTTGGCTTCCTTGAGGACTTATCAGCAAGTTGTAAAGATGCTTGAGTAGGCTTCAACTCGGTAATCCCCAAGGAATTGCAAACAGAAAGGGGCATCAGATTAATGCTAGCCCCAAGATCACACAATGCCCGACTGATTTTTGTGTTCCCAATTTCAATAGGGATATTGAAGCTCCCTGGATCATTACGCTTAGGCGGGACCTTCTTGGTAATAATAGCACTACACTCCTCAGTGAGTGTCACCGTTTGGCATTCCTGCAGTTTGTGCTTCCTTGACAACAAGTCCTTCATAAACTTTGCATATCCAGGCATATTTGCTAGGGCTTCAGCAAAAGGAATATTGATGTGCAGCTTTTTGAAGATATCCAAAAACCTGTCATAATGTTTATTATAGGCTTCTTTCTTGAACCTTTCTGGGTAAGGTGCTTGAGCCATCACATACTCATGGCTCAACTCAAACTTCTTCTTCTCAACTGGCTTTTCTTCTTCCACGGGTTTTTCAATTTCATTTTCTGGCTCCTTAACCTCCTTAAGCTTCTTCTTAGCTTCCAGCTTTGTGTTCGGCTTTTCTGGGGTTGCCACTACTTTCCCGCTTCTCGTTGTAATATACATGCAATCCTCTTTTGGATTGATAATTGTATTACTTGGAAATGTACCTGGAATTCTTTCTGAAAATTGCTTTGCCAGCTGGCCTATCTGATTCTCCAGGTTCCTAATAGAAGCATTTGTGTTCTTGTTGTTGGCTCGAGTCTCCTCCATAAAAGCATTAGTGTGTTGAGCCATCTCATTAGAAGCCTTAGCCATCTGAGCAAAAGCTTTTTCCCACTCAGCAGGCTCACTTTGTTGATTCTGTGAAGGTTGAGCATAATTATTATTAGCTTTAAAATCCATACCTGATCCTTGAGTCCTCCGCTGAAAGTTGTTGTTACCACCAGGGAAATTTTGCTTTCGCTGGAAGTTTTGTTGTTGTTGAGGACGCTGATCGTACCAAATCCCATTCACCTGTAATTGTTGAAGTGAATCTTCGGATGATGGATTCGGACATTCACTGGATTCATGACTTTCTTGGCATTGGTCACAAATCAGAGGAGTTGTTTGAACCTTTGACACTAGTAACTTGTCAAATTTTTCACTTAAACTGTCAAACTTTTTAGATAATGATATTACATCACTATCTGCTGGTTTTGTTACTGCTCTTTGTGTGGGAACTAGCACACTTTCATTTTCATTTCTTGCAAGCTTTTTGATCAACTCAATAGCCTGCTCAGATGTGCTTTCCCGAATAGAACCTCCAGCGGCACTATTTATTATCATCCTTGTTTCAGGGGTGATTCCATTGAAAAATATCACCACTTTTCTGTCATCATCTCCTTCGTAATGTGCACATTTCCTGTTTAATTCCTGGAATCTGTTCCAAGTTGCACAGAGCGATTCTCCTTCCAACTGGCGAAAGTTTGTGATTTCATTCACCAGCTGATTATATTTTTCCATGGAGAAGAAATGATCAAAGAATTTGCTGGACAGATCTTCCCATGTAAGGATGCTGTTTGCTGGCTGTCGTTCGATCCACCTCAATGCTTTTCCCTTAACAGCGAAAGGGAACAACCGAAGCCTGATAGCATCTGTAGATACCCCATTATGTTTGGTGGTATCACAGACCATCAAGAATCGGTCTATAAACTCATGTGGATCTTCATCATCAACACCAGAAAATTGAACCCTTTCCACCAAAGAAATTAATGATGGCTTGAGTTCAAAATTATTGGCCTCCACATTTGGCCTGACTATGCTTGAATTGGCCCTATTGAATACTGGAGTCAGAATTGTATTCAACAGTCTTGGAGGTTGATTGTTGGCATTTCCTCCTCGTCCATGACCAACATTATTGTTTTCTGCCATCTCTTGAACTGGTTGTAAAGGTATGTGCTTTAAATCTTCCCAAATGATCTGTCTAGCAGCCTTCCTTAATTGCTTTTCTGTCCTTGTAATTTCAGAATCTATTACAAAGTCTTTAGGCGGAAGTCTACCTCGCATAAAAATCACAGAAAATTATTAGTAGCACCTGAACAACACAAAACAAGATAAAAAGAATAAAAAAAAATAAAAATCTAATCTCAAGAATCTACGGTTATTTGTAATATTGAAAACACAATCCCCGGCAACGGCGCCAAAAACTTGTTGCGATCTCGGCAAGTATACCGATCGTTCCAAGTAATAAAGTGATAAGTAAGTATCGTCTCCACAGGGATTGATAAACAATTACTACTATAACCAGTCCTCTTAAGTTAGATAAATCAATTGGTGTTTCCAAACTATGGTAACTCAAAATGTAAAGACTTGTTTTTAGGGTTTTTATGAAAAAGACTTAAAATAAATGCAGAAAATGTTTTTGTAGAAAAAGTGATGAAGAAGACTGTAGCTAGGGTACATTCACCAATTGTTCCCAATTTTACTTCGGATTGATTCATAATATCTATTGAAATTAACAACTCAGACAAATTATCATCTTTTAGAAATGATTAGTTAGATCTCAATCCCGTGGCGATCTAACCCTTTACTTCAATTGGAACCCTAATCCGTTAGTAATCCCGCCTGAAAATAAGCATTATGTAGATAAATCCCACGACTGCAATCCATACAAGTCTATCCCTAGAACATGCATGGAGAGTCATCTTTATCTCCTTTCAGGATCAGTATTCCAATATCCCTATTGTGAATCCTGATCCCCAGAATATCATTTCCTATTAGGTTGATCAGATCTAATAGAAATAATATCAATACGCTCAAGATAAAAGATGAAATATATTAATTCAATACATAGAATGATTCAATCCTTGTAGCAATTGTTTACAAAGGGATCATGCCCCTGACTACAGAAATAGATCTAGCCAATCAACATCATGATCGCTGATCTGATTTCAACATGAACTGAAAATAGAAGAAGAAGAATACAAGAACGGAATGACGAACACGAAGAACGCCCTCTTCCTTCAGCCGGATCTAGGTCTTGTGGTGTGTTCTGATGTTCTCTTCTTCAAGGGTTGAGTCTCTTTTTATAAGAGACTTTGACCTAAAATGTGAAATTTGAATTTCCATCCTTTCGTGCCTCCCACGCTGATGGCGCGGATCTCGCGCTCTCAGCGCGGGACCTTCTGCCAATTTTCTTCTTCCCACGCTCTGAGCGCCATTCCCGCGCTGTGAGCGTGGGATTTTAGGTCTTCTTTTATGCATTGATTGAGTCACTTTCTTCTTCTTTTCTGCTGTGAGCGTGAAATTACAAGATTGTCCTTCTGACGAAACGTATAACGGAAACCTTACAATTTATTACATAAACGTTTAACGGAAAGATTTAATTAAAATAAATTTGAATTCAAATTTCGAATTTAAAATCTGAATTCAACATTTGAGCGATCCTCTGATGCTGCAAGCGCCATTCCCACGCTCGTAGCGTGGGCCTTTAGTTCCACTTTGTCCTTTTCAGCTCTAATTTGTGCATTTCTCCTATGAAATCAACATAAAATCAGTATATAACTTCAGATTAAGATATTTGACAAATTAACAATGATTTTGCCCTTTTCTTGCATCAGATTAAGTAACATTTTTCCTCTTTTTATCTTACAATTCCTTATATGTTGATCGCATATCACTCAGCCAACATAATGCTTCTTCAACCGCTTCACCGATTCCACTTACTCATCCATTTAACACATGGATAACACTACACACTACTTAGTCTTAATACATAACACCTAACATCATGACTATTAACTAACCGATTACAACATGCATAGCTATTACATTTTCTTACTTAATACAAGGACAACAATAAAGTAACTTGACACCTATTAATTTTACAAACGGTGCAAAGATGAGTTTGGTATTTCTAACACTCCCCTTCAAACTCCATCTTTCATGCCAATCATCTCTTTGAATTTTTGGAATACATTCACCTTCAATGGTTTAGTAAAAATATCTGCTACCTGTTCTTCAGTTTTGCAGTAGATTAACTCCACAACTTTATTCTTAACTTGCTCCCTTATAAAATGATATTTTGTATCAATATGCTTGCTTCGGCTATGGGAGACTGGATTCTTGGCAAGTGATATTGCAGACTTATTATCCACATATATAGTGACTGGACCTTCTTGCTCCTGATGTAGCTCATTTAAAATATTCTTCAACCAAATTGCTTGACACGTACATGCTGCTGCGGCCATGTATTCTGCTTCACATGATGAAAGAGCTACCGTCTGTTGCTTCTTTGATGACCACGAAAATATTGCCGAGCCAATATGAAACGCATAACCAGAAGTACTTTTGCGATCAATCGTATCTCCACCATAATCACTATCTGAATAGCCAATCAACTTTGATTCTTCAGAATGCGTGTAAAATAGGCCATGATCAACAGTTCCTTTAATATATCTCAAAATTCTTTTTGCCGCACTGAAATGATCTTGTTTTGGCTGCTCCATATATCTGCTAACTAAGCCAACTGCAAACATAATGTCAGGTCGAGTAAAAGTCAAATACCTTAAACTTCCGACCAAGCTCTTGTATAGTGTAGGATTTATTGGCTCTCTATCTGAATCAACTTTCATCTTCATTCCTGTTTCTATTGGCGTGGAGACTGACTTGCAATCTTTCATTTTAAACTTTCTCAACATTTCTTCTGCATATTTCTTTTGCGAGATGAAAATTCCTTCTCCCATTTGCTTCACCTCAACTCCAAGAAAATAAGACATCTCTCCAATATCTGTCATTTCAAATTCTTTAGTCATTGCTTTCTTAAAGTCATAAAACATACCTGGATTATTACCAGTGAATATCATATCATCCACATATAGGCACACAATCATCACATCTCCATCTTTATTTTTCTTTGTATACAATGCGTGCTCGTATGGACTCTTCACAAATCCACTCTTCTGAAAATACTCATCTATTCTTGTATTCCAGGCTCTCGGAGCTTGCTTTAACCCATATAGTGCTTTCTTCAATCTATAGACTTTATCTTCTTCTCCTTTTTTGATGTATCCTGGCGGTTGCTCAACATAAACTTCTTCTTCCAGGTAACCGTTGAGGAATGCTGATTTCACATCCATCTGGTATATCTTCCACTTTTGTTGTGCTGCAACTGCCGTGAATAACCTGATAGTATCTATCCGTGCTACTGGTGCAAAAACCTCTTCATAGTCAACACCATATTTCTGCTTATAACCTTTGGCCACCAATCTTGCCTTGTATTTCTCCACCTTTCCTTCTTGGTTGGTCTTTGTCTTGTACACCCACTTCACACCAATTGACTTGTGATCTTTTGGCAAAGTTGTAAGCTCCCACGTGTCATTTCTTTTAATTGCAGCAATTTCATCATTCATTGCTTTCTTCCATTTTTCATCTTTTTCAGCTTCTTCATACATCACTGGATCACAATCCGCCATTAAACAAAATAATGAATAATCAAATGGTATTTGTACCTCATCATAAATTTCATTTAAACTTCTCATCTTTACTGGTGCTCCCCCTGAATTACTGCTACTACTCCTTGATGTTGATGGTGTAGTTACTGGAGTTGTTGGAATAGGACTTGGTGGAGGAGTTTGATCATCTCCTTCTTCAACTGTCTGCTCTTCTGAACCATCATCATCTTTAAAAAATAAACCTTCAACTTTCTTTTCTTCTTTATTCCATCTCCAGTAATCTGCTTCATCAAATTCTACATCTCTTGAAATTATCACCTTTTTGGTTAGAGGATTGTAGAGTCTGTAAGCTTTGCTCCTATGCTCATAACCAATGAATATACATTTTTCCCCTTTGTCATCCAGCTTTTTTCTCCTTTGATATGGAATATGAGCATATGCTATACAACCAAAGATTCTTAAATGACTTACCTCTGGTTTATAGCCGCTCCATACTTCGTTTGGAGTCTTAAACTTCACACTCTTGGTTGGACATCGATTCAGCAAATAGGCAGCACACTGAACAGCTTCAGCCCACAACGTTCTTGGTAAGTGCTTTTCTTTGAGCATACTCCTTGCCATATCAAGAATTGTGCGATTCTTTCTTTCTGCAATTCCATTTTGCTGCGGAGTGTAGGCAGCTGTCAACTGATGAATTATCCCTTGTTGCCTGCAAAATTCTTCAAATAACTTGGAAGTATATTCTCCCCCTCTATCTGTTCTGAGTGTCTTCAAATACTGACCACTTTGCTTTTCTGCCATTGCTTTGAACTCTTTGAATTTGTTAAGAGCTTCTGATTTTTCTTTAAGAATATACACCCAAGCTTTTCTACTGAAATCATCAATAAAAGTAATGTAATACCTGTTTCCACCAAGTGATGGAATATCAATTGGGCCAGCAATATCTGAGTGAACCAACTGCAATAGTCTTCTAGCTCTCCATGATTTGCCAACTTCAAAACTCTGTCTGTGTTGCTTTCCTCTCATACAGCTTTCACACAGTTGATCTGGATGATCTATCTGTGGCAATCCGCTCACCATTTTTGCTTTGGACAACAGCTTCAGGCCAGTGAAACCAAGATGACCGAATCTGAGATGCCACAACCACGAACTATCTTCTGTGATGGACTTCATGCACCTTATTGCTTCTGTCTGGATATTCAGCTTGAAAAGACGATTTCTTGACATATCAACTTTTGCAATCAGCTCTCCCTTTTGATTTCGTATGACAAGAGTATTGTTTTTCAAGTGTATATCATATCCCTTTTCTAAAAGTTGGCCAATACTGAGGAGATTGCTTTTCAGAGATGGAATATAATAAACATCTGAGATATATGTCTTACCTCCATTCTTTGTGAAAATCATAATCTTACCCTTGCCTTTGACTGGAGTTTTTGATGAATCTCCAAATGTAACCTCTCCTTGAACTTCCTCATTCAGCTCCGTGAACAGCTCCTTTCTTCCACACATATGATTGCTTGCTCCAGTATCGAGATACCACACGTTCCTGCTACTATCTTCTTCACCTTTGTAGGTGAATAAAATAGTTGATTCATTAACTCTTTCTTCATTTGATGTAAACTGACTCCTCTCTTCAACTGGAGGCGTATCTTTACATTCATAGCTAAGGTGACCAAATTTATTGCAATTATAACACTGTATCTGAGATTTGTCACCTCTTTGTTGAAATCTACCTCCTCCTCGAATCATGAATCCTCGGCTTCTGCCACGACCTCTACCTCGTTCACGATTATAATTTCCTTGGCCACGTCCATATGCTTCAGTATCATTTGCAAATCCTCTACCTATTTGACCACGTCCACCGCGTCCGCCACGACCACCACGAGTGTTGAATCCACCTCGGGTGTTGAAGCCTCCTCTGTATCCACCATGATTTCCTCTGCCACGTACAAAGCTGCTACTGGCTTGGTTTTCATCAAGAGACATCTTGGTCTGCATAGCTTGCTCTATATTACTAGAGCCTTCATTCAACTTCATTCTTTGCTCATGAGCTTGAAGTGAACCCACAAACTCATCAATGGACATCTCCGTCAAATCTTTGGCTTCTTCAATTGCTGTGACAACATAATCAAATCTTCTTGTTAGAGATCGAAGAACTTTCTCCATAAGTCTAACATCATCCAAGGCTTCTCCATTTCTTTTCATCTCCTTAGCCACCTTTTGCACTAGAGAGACATAATTTGTGACTTGCTCTCCACTTTGCATCTTCATGTTTTCAAACTCGGCTCTAAGTGATTGGAGCCGCACCTTTTTAGCTTTGTCAGCACCTTGACAGGATTTCTGTAAAGTCTCCCATGCCTCCTTTGATGATTTTACATCTGATATTTTCTCAAAGGTTGATTCATCAACACCTTGAAAAATTAAGAATAGAGCCTTCTTGTCCTTCTTTCGTGAATCTTTCAGCGACTTCCTTTGTGCTTCTGATAAAGCTGCTTCAGCGGCAGCATCAGCGGGCTCCGTGTATCCATCTTCTACAAGGTCCCATATATCTTGAGAACCTAGTAGAGTCTTCATCTGGATGCTCCAATTTCCATAATTTGTTTTTGACAACTTTGGAATTTGTGGCTGCATCATATCCGTCATTGTTGGATCGAAAGTGGCTCTGATACCACTTGTTGGAAATATAATAGTAAAATAAAAATTAATGGAGACTGAATAACACTTTCTTATTCAAAAAACAACACTCAAAGTTACAAAGACTTTCTACACTTTTTCCTTTCAACAGTGTTGTGGCTCTCTTCTTTTTCTCACTTGATTTTTTTCACACATACTAATACACATATAACACCAATCTATTTATAACTTTAACTCAGCCAACATAATGCTTCTTCAACCGCTTCACCGATTCCACTTACTCATCCATTTAACACATGGATAACACTACACACTACTTAGTCTTAATACATAACACCTAACATCATGACTATTAACTAACCGATTACAACATGCATAGCTATTACATTTTCTTACTTAATACAAGGACAGCAATAAAGTAACTTGACACCTATTAATTTTACAAACGGTGCAAAGATGAGTTTGGTATTTCTAACAAGTCAGTCGTTATGTTTTGTTATTAAGTTTGGTTTTATTTTAGGAGTTTTGAAAGGTTAAGAGTCAGTCGTTATGTTTTGTTATTAAGTTTGGTTTTAATTGTGATTTATGGCTATTTAGTGTTGCAGTTTTAGAAAGGCAAACTATAGCCTATAAATAGTCTAGTATATTGTTTGAGAAACACAGAATTGAGAAGTAACTAAGTTTAGTAAAAAATTTCATGGAAGATTGTTCTCTTTCTCCACAAGTCCTCACGACATTGTTGAATAGTTGTTTTATTTGTTGGTTCTGTAGTTGAGCGATTCTACAAATTTGTATCAGAGCCAACGGAGGTTGTGACCAGTAATGTGTCGTTGCCTCGTCTAACGAAGGTAAACTACAATAATTTGAGCATCCAAATGAAAGCTCTTCTTGGATCCTAAGATAGTTGGGAGGTAGTTCAAGATGGTTTCACAGAACCAGAATCTACCGCAGGTTATACAGCAGCTCAAAACAAGGCGTTGAAAGAGACGCGATCAAAAGACAAGGTGGCATTGTACATGCTGTTCCGAGCTATTGACGAGTCAGGCTTTTAGAAGATTGCGAGTGCTACAACTTCAAAAGAAGCGTGGGACATTTTGGCAAATATCTATAAAGGAGCTGACCGTGTTTAGCAAGTCTGACTTCAAACTCTTCGCGGCGAGTTGGAAGGAATGAAGATGAAGGAGATGGAAGGTGTGTCCGACTTCATCACGTGTGTTCAAACCGTGGTGAACCAGTTAAACAAGAATGGAGAAGCGCTGCCCGATGCGAGATTGGGGCAAAAGATCTAGAGGTCTTTAACCGATAATTTCAAGAATGTCGTATGTGCCATAGAAGAATTAAAGGATCTAGCAACGCTCACTGTTGAAGAGCTCGCTGGTTCCCTTAAGGCACATGAACAACGTTAGAAGAAGAAGGAGGAGGAGATAATTGAGCAAGCGCTTCAAACCAAGGTGTCAATCAAATACGAGAAGGCCCTCTATTCTCAAAACCTTCGAGGTAGAAGTCTTTGTCGTGGCGGACATTGAAATGGCCGTGGTGGTAGAGGTCGTGGCCAAGAAGGGCAGAGTGAGGAGAAAGGACAGTCAAGCCAACAGAATTGGCATAGAAGTCTTGGCCCTCTATACTTGAACATTGAGTGCTACAAGTGTGGCAAGTATGGTCACTATGCAAAAGATTTCAACTCGGATAAATGTTACAATTGTGGCAAGATCGGACATTTCGCAAGAGATTGTCAAGATGAGAAAAAGGTGGAAGAGACTTCCAACCTAGCCACGGAAGATGAGGCGAAAGAAGGTCTTCTTATGATGACACACAAAGAAGGCAACACCGACAATGACACAGAGTGTTACCTCGACACGGGTGTAAGCAACCATATGTGCGGGCATGAACACCTATTCAAAGAGATGCGAAAGGTGGAAACTTGACATGTGTCATTTGGAGATGCATCGAAGGTTGAGGTCAAAGGCCAAGGTACGATTTGTTACTTACAAAAGGATGGCTTAGTTGGGTCAATCCAAGATGTGTATTACGTACCAAACCTCAAGAGCAACATTTTGAGTATGGGGAAACTCATGGAGAAAGGTTATTCGGTACTTATGAAAGATCGGATTTTACACTTGAAAGATAAGCAAAGGCGTTTGGTCACTCGAGTTGAAATGGGGAGAATCACATGCACAAGTTGAATTTGAGAAGCATGCGAGAAAAATGTTTGCAGTTAGACGTAGAAGACAAGGTGTTGTTGTGGCATCTCTATTTTGGTCACCTACATCATGGTGGTCTAAACGAGTTGGCAAAGAAGAACATGGTGCACAGGTTACCAGATATAAACTATGAAGGAAAATTTTGTGAAGAATGTGTATTAGGCAAGCATGCAAGAACCTCGTTTCAAAAAAGATGGCAGGATACCGAGCTAAGCAACCTCTAGAGTTGATTCATACTGATCTATGTGGACCAATCACCCCTGAATCCTTTAGCAAGAAAAGGTATTTTATTTCATTTCCTTTATTGATGATTTTTCATGAAAAACTTGGGTTTATTTTTTGAAGGAAAAGTCTAAGGTTTTCGAGGTGTTTAAAAAGTTCAAAGTGATGGTTGAAAATGCAAATGATAGACACATCAAGTCGGTACGTTGTACGTTCTGACCGGTGTGGGGAGTACACCTCGATGACTTTCATGGAGATTTGTGAGGAGCATGACATAAGGCAGTTTCTAACAACATCGTACTTACCACAACAGAATGGTGTGGCAGAGAGGAAGAACCAGACTATTCTTGACATGGTTCAGTCAATGCTTAAGAACAAAAAGATGCCGAAGGAGTTTTGGGCAGAAGTCGTGCAGTGTGCTGTATATGTGCAAAACCGGTGTCCACATTCGAGCCTAAATGATAAAACACCACAAGAGGCATGGAGCGGACAAAAGCCAACAGTCACTCATCTCAGAGTATTTGGTAGTGTGGTTCATGTAGACGTACCGGATCAGCAAAGAACCAAGCTCGGAGATAAAAGTAAGAAGTATGTTTGCATTGGGTATGATGAGAAGACAAAAGGATACAAGCTACTTGACCCCGTCAGCAAGAAGGTCACGGCCGAGATGTATCAGTTAATGAAGCAGATGAATGAGACTAGAACAAATCATCCGGGACTAATGAAGTCGGAGAATCATCAACCGCTACAACAATAGCCATCCCGCCAAGTTTTAAGATTTCTGATGGTGAAGATAAACCACAACAACCAACACCTATGTGAACCTGTATATGCTTAAAAATGGATCCTTGGACGTGTTTAATTGGTAAAAGTTGGATCTTTGGTGGATATCTTCGCGAAATACAGAAACTGCATTCTATTGTGAAATATCCGGATATTGGGTTGGAGATATCCGGATATTGATACCCGGATATGGGGATCCGGAAATCCGGATATTGATATCCGGATATTGCCAGTGACATATCCGGATATTGATATCCGGATACGCCCCCGACATATATCCGAATATTCTGGGTTTTCGATGAACAGTAAGGTACTGTTCATGCAGATTTGAGACATGGGTTTGTGGAACCTATTTTGATGGAGTTGAACTTCTGTAAATACTTAACTAAGTCAGAGTCAAGGGATTATGAGCTTATGGCTTTGTGGGAAGCTTTAAGACGTAAATCGTAAAAGAAAAACATAGTCTTTATGTGTATGCTTATAGAATATGGATATTGATATGATTGCCGGTCTAAATCAGATTGTGATTCTATGGTGTTTGGACCTTGAGCTGTGTGGGCTCTTGGCTGTGGATTGTTAGCTTGCAAGGTAAGCTTTCGTGTCCTCGGTTTAGCCATTGTTGGTTCCACTATTTCTCATGGGGGATGGTTTATATGAATGATGTGGTTTTCATGTATTGTTTATTGAAATGCTATGGAGCTGTTAAGTGCAATCTCTTTTAATATGTATGTGGTGTTACGCCTAGACAGGAGGCCAAGGGGTGGTCCTGGAGGCAGGTTCAGCAAGGGCCGGTACTGTGTAGGTAATAGACGTATTTCTTCACTTTTCTCTGATCAGTAGAATAGTTGATAACACACATGACATGATTATCTATTGCATTGCACTATTTTGGAACTTATATTGAGTAAATGCTTTTGAACTTATATTTGCACATGTAAGTGAGCTTGGGGTGGAAGATCCTTGAGGACCCCTTGGCTTACTGAGATTTCTTGTTTAGAGATCTCACCCCACGTTTGGGGACGCTTATTTTAGGTAACTTGGGGGCTGATGCCTCTGGCGGCAGGAGGCCAGAGCTTAGTTGATTATATATGTTGTATGCTGACATGACTGGATAGTGGATGTTGTTTATGTTTTCTGTCCCTTTTATGATATTTGAGTTGAGACGGTTGTTGGGGCTATGTTGCCTTATTTGGTGAGCATGTGGATTGTCCATGCCACTTTGACTTGTCTTTATGTTTTCAGACGTTAGTTGTATAATGTATCAGGATATTGTCCGGACTGCGTGTTGTAGATCCGTGACTTTAGATACTCACTTTTATTCTATATTATGAGGTATTTCAGTTAGCTGTCTTGCAATCTACATACAAAAGATAATTTTATGAAAATGAATTAAGTAATTCAACTTGGTAACGATAATGACGTCATAATTGGAAAGAAAACGATATTCCTCAAATTTTTAATTAAGCATGGCTTAATACGATGACATGTTAACAAATCGGGTTAACATGGGGTGTTATATACACCGGTCGTACAAGTACAAGTAATAAAATGGTAAAAGTAGGGTTGTCAGCCCCACGAGGATTGATTTATCAAGCAATAATTTATTTATATAATTAAAGTTGGATCGATCTTGGAAGTCTTTAAAATTTGACGTGATTAATAAAAATAGAAATTTAAAATCTTTATTTTTGATTTTCAATATTAATAACTAAGGCGCAAGAACGCAAACGAGAACGAATTAAATTCATAAAGACGAGCATAGCTAGGGATTCGACTTCCCTGATGTTTTCCTAATGAGTCTAATCTTTCATGCAATTAACATTCAAGATCAATTATCAACGATTCTTTCTAAGTTAACTAAACTTCCAATGCCTTGGTGATTTTAGTTCTTTTCTTTAGTCCAAAGCCCTAACTCCTTAGGGCCTTTTTCTAGAGCAAGCATTAGAGTCAAGAATCCTAAGTCGTAGAATTTATAAGAATATTCTTGAAAGATATAAACTCTAGAAATTAACTAAACGGGATCAAGAAAGCAATATTCCTATTGACATGCAGGATTCTAATACCCATTTAAGATTGGTCAGATCATAAACAGGATTAGAAATTTAAAACAGATTATTTGCATAATTGAAACATGAAAAAAAATTAGAATTCAGGAACCCATTGGTTTTGTCTCGCCCTAGCTACATAAAAAGAATTAGCCTAGCATTTTCAAGAAAAAAGAACTATAAATAAAAAGAAAAGGAAAATTCATGATAAACCAAGTCAAAGATGATCCACGGTGAAACTTTGAGTTGTTCTTCTTCCTTCTCCTTTCCAAAAGCTCTCTTTTGCTTCCTCTTAGGTCTCTGGCCGCGTGAATTCCCCTTAAATGCCCTAATTGCATCTCATTTAAAAAAATAATGGGCTTTTAATTTGGACCAAGTTAGCTATAATGACCTTATCAGGTAAATCTTAATTAGAGATTTAATTTAAGGATTTAAATGTCATAATTAGATTCAGAGGGTGATTTCAAGTATTTTGACTGTAATCATCACTAGGTCATGAACAGTGCATTCTGCCGGATGTTCTGCATTATTGTGTAGCAATCGATAGAGCTTAGAATGAGCAAACGAGTTTAGAGACATAATTCGGCAATTTTAGGCCAAATATGAGTTTAGAACGAAAAGTTGTATAGTCTGACACTTTCCGTGAAAATCCCTTGAATAGTATTTCTGCCGGGTATTTTGTACCGTGGTTTGAACAACCGGTAGAATCCAGAACTAAATAATTGAGGAAATAAGAATAAGAAAGACCAAAAACACGAGTACATGAATTATTTCCCCAAGTAGGGAAGCCGGTTGGTGGTTCTTCATATTTCAACCTCACACCAATGGAAATGCTGCAAGCACATAGACATGTCCTAATTAATTGTCCGGCAGTTGATCCCTATCTCCAGTAAGTAATTATCACACTTCAATCATTGCAATTACTTTGAAGCTATGGATTAATATATTCTTAATCTTGTGTAGGGAATTTCGAACCAAGGTGCGGAGGCAGCTCAGACCCCGTACACGGAATCCTGCTCATATTGATAAGAAGGTTCATAGAGAGTTTGTTGAATGGTTCTCTAAACGGGTGAGTACCTTTCTCATTATGTTCGTGAATAATGCATATATTAACTAAAGTCTATGTTATGATAACAAAAACTTAAATTTTTTCATATGTAGATTGTTAGAGATATTGACCTACTGAGTGAATCAGATAAAGATATTATGCTTCTTCTTGGTCAAGGTCCAATTAGCCAAGCTAGAAGGTTCACTGCATGTAATGTAAATGGGTGCAAATTTTGAACCTTGACACGAGATCGAGGCTTGAAAACACAAAATAGTGGGGTATTTGGTAAATTTGGAACTAGAAGTTATTCAAGTAATAGTGATAGTCAAATGAGGTTTGGAGATGTCTTGTACTATGCGAAATTGATGGACATTATAGAGATCAACTACAATTGTTTATTCACAGTTACTTTGTTCAAGTGTCAATGGGCTAATACCACTAATCCTAGAGGCATCAAAAAAGATAATCCGGGATTTACTTCAATTAATTTCACCAGACTAATACATACAGGTGAACATGAAGATGATGAGCCATACATCAAAGCATCTGAAGCTCAAATGGTTTATTTTGTGGATGATCAGAAAGAAAAAGGTTGGAGCATACCTATTCATTTGAAACCAAGAGATTTGTACGACATGGGTGAAGATGAAGAAGGCATTATGTCATCCATTGAGTCATATCCATCCCAAAACTTGGAACAAATTGCGTCTGATGATGCTATGCATATTCAGTTAACAAGACCTAATGTAGATGATGACAATCCCACTTTGACCGTTAATGAACATGACAATGATTAAAGTGTTATTCTGAATGACAAGACCAATGCAAACTAAATTGGATAATTTGTATTTTGAAACCAAACGTAATAGAATTATGGTACTCTGCTCCACATTTGATAA
>JAVKPL010001216.1:0-16192 GCA_032173675.1 Gastrolobium villosum | reverse complement strand
ACAATAATTGTCACATCCAGCCACTTGCGCCCCTCAAAGCACTGTTCACACTGCCCCTTTCATGCAGTCAAGAAAATAACTCCAAGAGAATTACGCACTTTACCATTCGCTCTTCTGCCTATAAATAGGACGTCCCAGCACGAAGAACATAATCAAATTCCTTAAGAAGATATCACTTAGTTTGTTTTGTATTTTTTCTTTCTTTTGTGTAGTTTTAGCTGTAGTTAAGTGACAACACTTCTTCATTCTGTATCATTCACTTGAGACTCCTCACGAGCAACAACCATATTCTCCACTTACTCTTTTATTGTAATCAAGTTCTTTTCCATTTAAATACAAGTGTTATTTCTCTCATTTCCATTCGTTAGTTATCTCTTAACTAAATCTCGAGTCTATGGGACTTCAGTTTAGAATAAATATGTTTAAGCTAGTAGCCATAGGCTAAACTATCTGTGGAACGGAAAAACTGCAAAGTTCTTAAAGAATTATTTTCAAAACTCTTGTACTGAAGCTTTTGTGTTTCTCTGGTTAAGTGAGCTATATTCATTGTGTATCAATGGAAATTGAACACATACTGAGAAAGGAACTTCCATAAGGAAGGGATTTCAGACATCTTAACCAGATGAGGAAGGCAGTGTTGTGGAAACAACGCTGCTGGTTGCCTTTGGAATAAGGAGCCACTTTGTTCACTTCAAGGTTCTGCACTAAGTACCTATTGGCTATGTAGCACCGATATGACACGCAACACGACACGACACTCCGACACGTCAATCTTAAAAAATTATGGATTTCGACACGTTGGGACACGTTTTAATATTAAATAATATTTTTAATTTATATATTGTATATTTCATTTAATATTTAATAATTTAACAAAAAAATGAAACTAAATTAATAATACCCATCAACACATTATAAAGATGGAAGCTTTAATAAAAAAATAAAAACTGGGATGAGAGAGATATAATATCAGATAGAGAGAACAAATCATATTAGAGAGAGATCAGAGAGAATGAGATACAACAAGAGCGTAATAGGAATTGACAACAATGATGCTGAGATGATCTCTTATCTACTTAAGGGGAAAAAAGACAAAAAAATAAAATCGATATGATCAGGTTGAAGCTTTATTAATATATTTTGATTTTTTTTAAAAAAAATTATAAAAAAATTATAAAAATTTAAAATAAAAATAAAAAAAATTACGAAAATGCCATTTGACCGTGTCGGACACGGTCAAATTCGCGTGTCGGAATGGTCAACGTGTCGGAAAAAGTCAACCGCGTGTCCGACACCGTGTCAGAGCGTGTCGGACCCGACTCTTCCTGTTTTTACAAGTGTCCATGCTTCCTAGCCTATTGGAGCCAAGGGAGCCATAGGAATATGGAAACTTGTGAACCATCTAGTCCATGAACTGAGGAATCAGAGTTGGCAATAAAGAAACTAGAACAAATAAAATTTTTTGAGTCTTGAGTAGAGAAAATAACTATTTAAGAATGGATCAGTGGATCCATTCCTATTGTTATTTTTGTTTTTAAAACCACCCACAACACAATGTTGTCTCTTAATTATTGTTATTACTTTTATTTTTCCTTGCTTTATTCAATCTTATATCTATAAAACCCCAATGAATATTGTCGTACCTTCTTCTACGAAGAAGGATTTCATATATAACAACGCGAGGAGCTGTTTGCCGTTAAATTGAACTTACTATTCTTAAGGAACGTTATAATAACCCCCACATGTAGTGTGGATTTAATAATTTCAATCATGTTATTGAAGAATAATTATAAGGAAAATAGAAGAAAAAGAAATAAAGCCACCTTTGGTGAAAAAGGAGTTAAAATGACAGTTAAGGGATAAAAATGAGGGTAAATAAAGTTACTCTAAAGTGAAAAGTAAAATTATAAATATTACCGTAAAAATATTCTGGACTAGTGTGCAACGTTGGAATGAGAGTTTAGTGAGCTCGATAGATGAGCTTATACCCATTGGGTTTATTTTAACTCACTTAAGTGTTTAAAAAGTCTTATTTCCTTACTTGTCTTCGTCTTCTTCAAATCGACGGTGACAGAGACCAAAGAAAAGAAAAAGTAAACGAAAGGAAGGTTTGAGAGAAATCTTCAATCCTTGATAACTTGAGCTAGGATTGATGAAATCAATCCATTCCAAAGCCTAAAGTGTGTCAAATTTTATCGTCTACAAAACCCATAGCTTAGTTTTAGTTAGGAGTCATTATATTGAGAGATTTCTGCATCTCTAAGGTTGTGGTATTGTTCACAACAAGGAGAAAATGATGTTTTTCTTGGCTTGAAGGCTTGGATCGTCTTTCTCTTAGTGATTTGAAGCTTCTAAGGTAAATGCCCTAACTCCCCTCGTGTTTTTGGAGAAAATGCATGATATAGGGTTGTATAAATTGGGATTAAATGGTATGAGTAGTTTGAGGGTGATTTGTAGGTGAGTCCCTTTGTTAAATATGCTTGGGATTGGGTCCCGTAAAAGGAAAGATTATGAAATGGTCGTTTAGGACACTTTGATAAATTGGACTAAAAATCAAGTGTAGGCTTCTTGTATGTGTAGTCTGGAAAATTTAACGTGGTAGACTGGTATATAGGAATACTGATTGTCTTCACATCTTGGAACTAGGTTGTGACTTTGTGAAAGATCGTGACTCTTTGGACACGAGAATTATTGGAGGACACTGCTTGCTAGGTAAGCTTTCGGTCCTTGGGGTTAATCCCCCATTTGTTCCACCAGACTCTGAGGGAGGATGGTAGTTTTATATGGTATATGGATATGAATTGTTATATGTTGCACGTATATGTATGTATGTTTGTGTGCCACACAAGACGTGTTTCCTTGTGTGAGCATAAGACGGTGTTTCCTTATGCATAGTATAAGACGATGTTTCCTCATACAGTATGTTGCAAGACGGTGTTTCCTTGCGTAATGCATACTTGTTATATTCTCTAGCCAGTAGGATTATATTATTGCACGCTGCATTGTCATACATATTCTGATGCATGCATGGATTTTTATGCTGTGTTTATACCAGAAGTGAGCTTAGGGGTGGAGGAGCCTCCGAGGGTCCCTAGCTTACTGAGGTAATTATATTATCTCACCCCGCGTTATGGGGATTACCATTTCAGGTACATGAGCTGATGGTGCTGAGGCATCGCGTAGCAAGAGGCCAGATGGGGGATACTACTTGACATGATTGTCAGGGTCCTGTGGATATTTAGATTTGTACATGACATACTTTTTTTGGAGTTGTATATGCCATGTATATTTTTTGAGAGCATAGGAGATGTCTATGCCATGTCAATAGTCTGTATATGCTGTTAGTTATGCATGCTCAGGTCTATGTTACTTATTTAATTGCTTCTCTTTTGTTTATTTAATGTAATTATATAAGTAACATCATGGACATTATTTTGAGATAGTGTGATATTGAGATAGCCTATGCCATGGATGGATGGGTAATACGGTATATGTCTGGATTATATAAAATTGTCCATCAGGTTGAAATTATCATAGTGGGAATAATCCCCGGTAGTCCAAAATACAGAGGAAATGTTGTCCATTTTATTTTGGCCATGGAAGTAAAAAGGTTTGAAATAAAAAAAAAGATAAAATTTATTTAGTTAGCTTCCGCATTAATTAAGTTGAGCATGCTACGCTTACTATCATATGAGTGTTAATTAACCGGCTGCAGACGGGGCGTTACAAACGTTGTCAAGACAATAGGGAACGTTTGACAAAAACAGGTCAATTACTAATTTTTCTTTTCATTTTCATTCTTTTTAAGACAGTTTAATGCATTATTTAGAATTCTATCCTCGTGGGAATGATAACCTGGTCATTAACATTCCTATTTATTACTTGATGCGTGCACTTGCACACATGGGTTGAAGTTAAGAGAACAAATGTGTTTTCTCTTACTAAACTAGAACGTTCTTCATCATAATATATTTTGCACCCAACAAGCTTTTGACCCAACACGCATAAATAACCATCAAAATCATTAGCCTACAGCTACTCCAAATCTGGTCCATCACAACCCCTCTAGCCACGAGTCGTGTCCCTACCTCGTGAGGGCTCACCGAGAATCTGAGAACCTGAAATAATGTTCCCAAAAGGGGTGAGATAAAAAATCTCAATAAGCTCTAGGTTTATAGAGAATGCTCCATACCCCTAGGCTCACTCCTGCATGAAGGTCAGATACTAGAGAGAGAGCTTCCATCAGGTAATCCCTTGGTACTTGGGTTAGTCCCCATGTGTGATCCGCCATGCCCCGTGGGGGTAGTGGTTGGAGGTGTATGTTGAAAGTATATTATAACATGCTTATGCATTATGTATGTTAGTGGGTACATAGGATGTACCGTGTCTCTGGCCAGTAGACTGTTTCCTTCGGGCGTTACGGACTTCCACTGGATAGGTCTTCGTGAGGGAGTTCCAGTTGACCTGAGGACATGGTGTGTTATCCGTTGAGGAGCACACTAGGAAAGCCTCAGGTGTGTATGGATGGAGGGTGCCTTGGTTGATGTTCTGGGAACACTTTATTGGATGAGAAGCCGTAGGCTATATGCCATGGCCAATAGGCCGGGTGTTGCGTGGCTTTGGCATTGACCATTCCAGCTTCATCATATTTTTACTCCCTATGCTTCCCTACTTCACTAAATCCATTGCTTTATCCCTTTTTGGTTGTAGTAGTATATTGTTGATTTACATCTGAGTGAACCATGGGGCGGAGTAATCTCTAGAATCTCTGGGTTACTGAGATATATTTGTATATCTCATCCCGTTTTGGGGACTTTACATCAGGTAGTAACAGTGGGGCAGAAGCCGTCGGCAAGAGGCCCATTGGATGAGCATTGGAGATTCATGCACTTTTTTCATTTTGAGGCATTTGTGGCATAGGCTAGACTTAGGGCATGAACATTGTATGTTGAGTTAGGATTATGCATATTGTCATCTTTTTTCATGCCATATTTTGTCTAAGTTTAGTTGATGATTTACCATGCTTTATTTTTAGGATTTATTTTGTTGTACCTTGGAGGATTTATTTGTATTATGTTTATATTGGAAAATTGTAATTTGTAAATATTAGACCTTGTGTAATATTGAAAGATGATGTATGATGAAAGGGCAATAGGCCTATTTTAGTTGATGGATTATGTGTATGTTTAAAGAATGCATGCAAATGGATCAAAGTGATTGAAATGGTTTAAGTTTTATAATATAAGAAATGAAATGTAAAGTGAGCAAATGGATATAAATTATGATGGGTTATGTAAGAACCCGCACCGCTAATTAAGATAATTAATGATTTAATTGGGATAAATTAGGAAATAATTCCATAATTGACCTTAATAATTATTATTTGGCTTAAATAAATATATTAAGTGAGTAAGACTGCTGAAAGTCGCTTTTGGGAAGAAAAGTGCAGAAACCGGTTCTGCTACCCGGTATAAATGCGTATCGAAAAAGTGTCCCGAAAAATTATAATAAGGGCATGATAATTACTAGAATAATATGTAGGACTTGTAAACCGAGTTTCAAGTCAAAATAATGAGAACTGGTGCCAGAACTGATACTGGCTATGGAAAAGCGCGTACTGGAAAGTTGTTCCGAAAAATAAAATAAAAATATGAAAAATCTTAGAAAATTGAGTAGGTTAAATTTCCAAAGTTTGGGATTAAAATCTTTTGCGTAGCTATTAAGGCTAATACTGCGCGTTATGACTTAAATGGCTATATAATCAACTTATGGCACATAACCCTAGGCATATGCAACTTCTCTACGTGAGAATTTCTGCAGCTTGGGCAGCCACCTTGCCACCCTCTTCCTTCCTTCACCATTGGAGCCAAGGGACCTCATTTCTTCTTGGTTCCTTCACTAAAACACTTGGTAAGAGTGAGAGTGATCCTTGGGAGTTGAGTGGGAGGACTTATTATGAGTTGTGCCTCTGTTTGTAGGAGGTTTATGGGCTGAGTTGCCTAATGTGAGGGTGTGAGTCTCTTCCTTGAGTGTTGGAGCTTCAAGGAGCCTTTCTTGTGAAGAAAGGTCATAGCTTGGGTGCCATTTTCGTGTTAGGGCAAAGTCAGAACTTTGAGGGACCATTTGTGAGCTCCAAGAACCATTGTTGCTCTGTTTTGAGCTTTGGTAAGCTTTTCCACCTTTGATCTTAAGTTTTTGATGGTTAAAGTTGTGTCTTGCCATGTTTAATAAGCTAAACAAGTAACCAATGGGTATGTGAACCTAAAACAGATTAAAGATGCATGCTTTAACGTATTTAAGTGTTAAAAGTTGGATCTTTGGAGTGGATATTCACGAAATGCAGAAACTACATTCTGTCGTGAGATATCTAGATATTTGTCGAACAGATATCCGGATATGGTATCCGGATATTGATATCCGGATATGGGATCTGGATATCCGGATATTGTATATCCACATATGGTCAGTAAGATATCCTGATATTGCATATCCGAATATGTCCCCGAAGAATATCCGGATATTCTGGGATTTCGCAGAACAGTAGCTGTGTTGTGGGTACAGTAGGCTATTGGGGGTTTGTGGACCCTAGATTAAGGAAGTTGGACTTCTATAATTAATGAACTATGTCAGAATCATGTGATTAAGGGCTTATGGCTTTGTTGAAAGCCTTAAGACGTAAAACCTAAAGGAAAGGCGTAGTCTTTAAGTTGTATGCTTGTGATGTATAATTAATGACATATTATTGGTCCATAACAGATTGTGATACTGCTGTGTTTGGACTTGAGAGTGGTTGGACTCTTGGCTTGGATTGATTGCTTGCAAGGTAGGCTTTCGTGTTCTCGGTTTAGCCATGTTGTGGTTCCACCATGTCCCATGGGGATGTGGTTTATGCATGCTGTGTTACGTGCTTTTGATATTTGGAAATGCTGTTGAGCTGTTATATGCAATGTGCCTTTATGATATGAATGTGGTGTCCACCTTTACGGTAAGCCTGAGTATGTGGTACATACGATAAGGTGAGGCTGTGGGTGAGGTGCAAGCGGTGTTCCTTGTACTCATGTGGGTATAGACGTATTCCTACATTTCTCTGGCCAGTAGCTAGTATAAACACACATGGCACGAATATCTGTTGCACTGCATAGTTTTGGAACTAATATTGGAAATATTGCTTTTTGAACTTATATTGCACATGTAAGTGAGCTTGGGGTGGAAGATCCTTGAGGACCCCTTGTCTTACTGAGATTTCTTGTTTAGAGATCTCACCCCACGTTTGGGGACGCTTATTTCAGGTTCAGGTAATGTTGAGGCCTCAGGTGGCAGGAGGCCAGAGCTGAGTTAGATATTACTGTGATATGCTGACATGTTGGATGCTGGATATTGACTGTTGTTTATGTCTTCCGCTATTATTATGTTATTGTCTGTTGAGATTATTGTTGGGCATTGTGCCTTATTTGGTGAGTATGGGGATTGTCCATGCGACATAGATTTGATTAGGTCTCCTTTTAGTTAAAGTTGTATTGAAGTATCAGGATTTTGGTCCAGGCTATGTGTTGTAGTCCTGTAACATAGATACTCACTTTACATTTATCTATGAGGTAATTCAGTTAGTTGTCTTGCAATTTACATACAGGCATTATTTTATGAAATTGATTAAGTAATCAAGTTGGCTAAGGTTAATGACGTCATAATTGAATTAAGAAAAAGTTATTCCGCATTTTAATTAAGCATGGCTTAATACGATAGTATGTTAACAATTCAGGTTAACATGGGCTGTTACATTTTATGGTATCAGAGCACTTTCTAGGGAAAAGCCTGTATGTATTGCAATAACTTAGGTTGTTTCGTTGCGGGTCTATCTTGTGTTCTCTCTGATTGGTGTGTATTATGATAATGCATATGTGACCACATGGCGTGGGCCTGATCAACTCATTCTTTGTGTAACTTGTGCTGAGTCATGGTGCAACCAAGGAGGAACCATAGTACGAGTGAGGATCAACCGGATCCTATCCTGGCTGCATTGGCTGAGATGCAGGCGGCCCGACTAGGCGACCAGGAGGCCACGAGGTTGGCAAGTCAGGCGATGTTGGACGCCATTAGAGAGGCGAACAGGAGAGCCACCGCTGAGATTCTGGAGGAGAACCGGATGGCCAATATGACTATGATGAGGGTCATGTTTGAGGAGTTGAGGGCTGGTCCTGCTGCTGGCCAGTGTCCTCCACCACCTCCACCGCCACCACCGCCACCGCCTCCACCTCCACCTAGTCAACAGAAGGACACCCAGAGTCAGATGGGTGAGGGTAGCCACTTGACGGGGGCTATGCAGGTCGTTCCCGTTTTTGCTGAGGATCGAGATGAGATCGACCGCCGGCTAAATGCTTTCCGCAAGCATAAGCCACCTACTTTTGATGGGTCCTACGACCCCATTGCTGCTGCGAGATGGCTCCAGGCCCTGGACAAGATATTCAGGGTGATGCAGTGCACCGAGCCGCAGAAGCTGATGTTCGCGATGTACATGCTAGAGGGCGATGCCCATGAGTGGTGGACGAACACCTCCCAGGTGTTCGAGATGCAGGGGCACGTGATGACGTGGCCATTCTTTGAGGATTGCTTCCTTGGTCGATACTTCCCTTATGACGCTCAGGAGAGGAAGCAGGGAGAGTTTGACAGATTGGTTCAGGGCTCATTGTCTGTTGACGAGTACCTGGCCAAGTTTAATGAGCTGGTCAAGTTTGCTCATTTTCGGATGACGAGGTCGACTCCCATTTTCTTAGCTGCTAAGTTTTGTAGGGGACTTAATGAGGACATCGCTGAACACCTTGCTGGTTCTGCTTCGAGAGACTTCGGGGCTATGGTACAGCAGTGTCGTGATATTGAGGACTTCTGCATTGCGAGTCAGGCCAAGAAGGCCAAGATTGAGGTGCCACAGGGTACTGGTGGTTCCACGTCCTGGAGAGACAGGAAGTTCGGGAACAAGGGCAAAGGAAAATAGTTGGCGGCTAAGCAAGCGCC
Source organism: Gastrolobium villosum (assembly GCA_032173675.1). Taxonomy (NCBI): domain Eukaryota; kingdom Viridiplantae; phylum Streptophyta; class Magnoliopsida; order Fabales; family Fabaceae; genus Gastrolobium; species Gastrolobium villosum. Next base: position 7,183 of record JAVKPL010001216.1, on the reverse strand, counting down.
AAACCAGTTTAAGAAGACTTCTGCTCATGGGAGTACAGCGAGACCTCCTGCTCCCAGATGCTCGGGATGCGGGAAGTCACATTTTGGGCCGTGTGCTACAGGCCAGTTGATATGTTTCCAGTGTGGCAAGGAAGGCCACTATTCCAGAGATTGCCCGACGGTGAGAGCTGCTGCAGTGCAGGCAGTTCCCCTGCAGATGGTTCCTACTGTTCCACCAGCAGTGCCACCTACTACTGGGCGTGTGTACACCCTTGATCATCTGCAGTCGGAAAGAGCTCTGAACCTGGTCAGTGGTACTGTTACCATTGGTGATTCAGCTGTTGATGTGTTATTTGATTCAGGGGCAACGCATTCATTTGTTGCTACCCCTATTGCTGTGGGACTTGAGTTGCTCAGTGTTGTGCTTTCTCCACCGATGCGGGTCACCACCGCCACCGGAGATAAATGTTTGACCTCCACTGTCCATCGTGATGTAGCGTTTCAGTGGGATGGCCGTGACTTCTCGGTAGATCTGATAGGATTGCCGATGGCCAACTTGGAGATTATTCTGGGCATGGATTGGCTGTCCAGAAACCGTGCATTGATTGATTGTTGTGCCAAGAGAGTGGTGATGTCTCCGGGTGGGTCCACAGCCAGTTCCTCACCGTTCATTTCAGTTCTGCAGCCAAGGAGGGGCTTGAGAGCAGGGACATTTGGCTATGTTATGTTGGGAGGTTTGGTGAGTGGGACACAGGAGGATCTCACTGGCATTCCTGTGGTGAGGGAATTCCTCGAGGTGTTTCCCGAGGAGATTCCTAAGTTTCCGCCGTAGAGGGAGATAGAGTTCTCCATTGACTTGTTGCCTGGTGTGGGGCCTATTTCACTAGCTCCATACCGGATGTCGCCACCAGAGTTAGCATAGCTGAAGAAGCATATTGAGGATCTTTCGGCGAAAGACTTCATTCGGCCGAGTGTGTCTCCTTGGGGAGCGCCGGTCATATTTGTGAAAAAGAAAGATGGGACTATGCGATTGTGCACCGACTACAGGCAGTTGAACAAGGTTGATCAAGAACAAGTATCCCCTTCCACGCATTGATGATTTGCTGGATCAGCTCAGGGGCGCTTGTGTGTATTCGAAGACTGATCTCCTGTCCGGATACCATTAGATACGGGTAAAGCCGGAGGATGTCCCAAAGACAGCGTTTCGCTCGAGGTACGGTCATTATGAGTATTTAGTGATCCTGTTTGGACTCACCAATGCACCCGTAGTGTTCATGGACTACATGAACAGGATCTTCCAGCCGTACCTGGATCAGTTTGTGATCGTCTTCATTAACGACATTTTGATTTACTCCAAGACAGAGGAGGAGCATACTGAGCACTTGAAGATTGTGTTGCAAGTGCTGAAAGAGAAAAAACTATATGTGAAGCCGTCGAAATGTGAGTTTTGGCTCAAGTCGGTGAAATTTCTGGGTCATGTGATTTCCGCTGATGGAGTTGCAGTTGATCCTAACAAGACTGAGGCCGTGATGGATTGGAAACGACACAAGACGGTTACAGAAGTGAGAAGCTTCTTAGGTTTGGCAGGGTACTACAGGAGGTTCATTGAGGGATTCTCCAAGATGGTGCTACCGATGACTCGCCTTACCCGAAAGAAGACTCCATTCGTGTGGACACATGAGTGTGAGGAGTGTTTTCAGGAATTGAAGGAGAGACTGACTACTGCTCCTGTGTTAGTCCTTCCTGATCTTGGGAAGCAGTTTAAGCTTTATTGTGATGCCTCTGGTATGGGGCTAGGTTGTGTGTTGATGCAGAAAGGGAAAGTTGTTGCTTATGCTTCAAGACAATTGAAACCTCATGAGGAGAACTACCTGACTCACGACTTGGAGTTGGCAGCTATTGTATTTGCTTTCAAGATTTGGAGGCATTACCTGTATGGCATTAAGTTTGTTGTATTCAGTGACCACAAGAGTCTGAAATATCTATTTCACCAGAAGGAGTTGAACATGAGACAACGGAGATGGATGGAGTTTATAATAGCCCAATATAATTAATTAGAAAAATACATGTGATTAGATAATTAAGCATGTATTAGTGAGTAAAAATAAGTAAAATCCCTAACAAATTAATTGGGGTCACTTTTGAGGTAAAAAGTGTACTCTGTGAAAATTAAGGTGTATAAATGGGTGTAGACAAAAGTACCCAAAATATAAAAATGGAAGTAGAAATATTCCTAGAAAAATATTCCAGACTTTTGGGTAAAGTTTGGTAATTTATGGAATTGAATAGATAGATGAACTAATACCCACTTAACCTGTGTTAAGTGGGAAGCCACTTAAAGGAACCCTTTTCCCTTCCCCAACCCGCGTAGAAAGAAGAAAAAGAAGAGAAAGAAGAAAAAGAGGGGAAAGAAGAGAGAAGAAGGGAGAAGAAGAAGAAGAGAAAAAGGAAAGGGGAAACCTAAGTGTGATCAAACCTTGATGGTTTTGATTGATTCCAAAGCCTAAACCACTCCAAATCTTCCTCTCTTTCACAATCCTAGCTTGGATCTTGGTGGGGAGTTGTGTAGGTTGAGATTTTTCTTCCCAAAGTTGGACCCATTGGAGAAGTTGTGAGATTTAGGAGCTTCTACCTCCATGGAAGCTTGAGGAACCATCACCCCTTGATTGTGCAACACTTGGTGGTAAGATTTCATCCTTTAAACTCTATTTTCATGAAGAATCCATGATTTAGGTTTTGGATGAATAGTGTTTTGGGGCTTATGGTTATGTGAGTAAATGGGCCATGTTCTAGGAAGATTGAGGCCTAGAGTATGTTGAGAAAAATGCTAGGAATGACATTTAATCAGTGAAAATAAGTTTATATAGTCATATGATTTTGTTTGGAAAATTACAAAATTATGCATTTGACTATGGTTTGGCTTGTTGGTGTAATCAATGGTTTGGTTTGGGTTGATTGTTGATATTGTCCATGTGATGCTTAGGATTGAGGCATTTGGACCAACCGTGAGTAACCAACCGTTGGAGCAAGCTATGGAGCTCGGTTAGCTCCTTGATGTTAATGTTGTGTGGTGAAGATTGGTGAAGAACAAAGGTTAAGTTGGAAGCATTGAGGTAAGCCTTCGGACCTTGGGTGTAATTCCCTTTATTGTTCCACCAAGCCCTGAACGGGTAATGGTGTGTTGTTGTATATAAATGCAATGAAATAGTGTAATGCTTCGTTATATGTATTTGCATGCTTTGGTGTGACATAGGATGGTGTTTCCCTATGTTGGTATGTAGCATGACGATGCGTAAATCATACTTGGTAGTTTAGCTGGCCAGTAGGACTATTTGCATCTGAGTATCCTTAGGACAGCTCGAGAGCTCGAGGGATTTCTCCTGGAGATGTTTTGTACACTTGCATGAATATGTATTTGCTGCATTATTATTGTCATTGCTATTACACTGTTATTGAACTATGGGGTGGAGAGATGCTCCAAGGACCCCTGGTTTACTGGATATATTCGTATATCTCACCCCGTGTGGTTGGGGACCCCCTTTCAGGAAAGGATGCTGCAGGAGCCTCTGATGGCAAGTGGCCATATTTGAAGTGATTGGGCATATGAAGATATCGTGTCATTTGATTAAGCATGTTATTTTGTAGTTCACATGTATAGGATTGCTAAATGAGAATCAATTGTCATATGCATGCTATATTTATTTGGGAGGACTTAGCCTATGCTCATGCTTTTGGTATCTCTTTTGTTGATGGGAGCCAAGGAGTGATCATAGTGTTTTGTAGCTAAGTCCCATGATTTGTAATTGAAACTTGTAAACATGCTATGTTGTAATTATTGGGTATTTGCATATATGATGAAATGATATGTATGCTTCTCTTGTATATGAGTATCTAGAGAGACTAGAATTCATGTATTGAAAGGATTATATGATGTAAATTAGGTGAAAGAAGACCTTTAGGTTGGAAAACCAATCCAAAACAAAGATACCCTGTCTTGTTGTCCAATTTTCGTATCCTATACGATAGATTTGGATCCTTGTGTCTTGATGGAAGTTGTAGATATGTTTCTTAGCTTTCCATAGAGACCAAGATTGTGTAATTTGGATAAGTATAACTCAAGTTATGGTTAAAACACCACAGGTAGGTCAAATTGCCCTGTTTTGGGTGCTTGCTCCCGAATGTCCACGCTTGGAGCGTGGGATCCACGCTTGGAGCGCCCACCTTCTGACTGTCCACGCTCGAAGCGTGGGATCCACGCTTGAAGCGTAGGGGTCCTGGGAAATTCAGCATTCCATTTCGTAAAAACCTCATAACTTGGGCTACGGTGCTCCGATTTGAGCGCGGTTTGAACCCACGCGTAAGTAATGAAAAATCCTATAATATTATGGGCAAATGGAGACCGTAATAAATGAAATGAAAGTATGGTATTAAGCTTTAAGTATGTTATTCCGCAATGCACTATGGTTATGGTCACGCAATTGGGTAATTTTAATTCGGCTTGCTTTAAAAGAGAAATTTAACCGGATTTTAATTGCACCAATGTGATTGTAACTGCGCTTAATATCATAAGTCAATGTTAACAAACCGGTTCTAGAACGGGGTGTTACATTTTATGGTATCAGAGCAGTTTTGTAGGGAAACTTGTGGACTATTGTTATATGTGTTTGCTGTTTAATGTTTTGTAGTTGTTTTGGTACTCTTGATGATTATTGCATTTGTGATCACTTAGTGTGAGCCTGATCAACTCATTTCTGGGTGTAACTTGTGTAGTGTCATGACGAGGAACCGGAATAACGCCGAAGCATCGAATGCAAACGCTCAGCCAGATCCTGTTTTGGCTGCTTTGGTTAGGCCACGAGGTGGTCGTGGGGCAACAGTTGGGCAGCCGGATCCTATAGTTGAAACCCTGGCAGCTGTGCACAGGGAGTTGGAAGTTAGTCGTCGTAGCTAACGAGAACTTACTTAAAACAAATGAGGACACGCGGAATGCTATGACCGCAATGATGAACGAGCTGAGGGCGATGAGGGGTGCTAGACCCGAGAACCGACAACCCTCTCCTCCTCCTCACACTGCCACGCCTACTCCACCTACTCACAATGAAGAAGACGGAGCGGGTAATAATGAGGGTGAAGCAAGTCACCACTCAGGTAGTCATAGCCAGCACACTGAGGTGCGTCAACCGCATGCAGAACATGTTGATGAGCACGAAGCCGAAGAAAGAAGATTAATGGCTTTCAGAAAACATAAACCTCCTTCTTTTAAAGGAGAATATGATCCTATGGTGGCAGCAAAATGGCTCCAAGCTATGGAGAAGATTTTCAGGGTTATGAGGTGCCCTGATGCATTGAAATTGGTCTACTCCGTTTATATGTTGGAAGAGGAAGCGGAGGATTGGTGGACTAATACTGTGCAACCCCTAGAAGCTGAAGGCCGGGAAATTACCTGGCGATTGTTTGAGACGCTGTTCTTAGACAACTACTTTCCTAGGGAGGCTAGGGAAAGGAAGCAGAATGAGTATAACGATTTGAAGCAGGGTTCAATGTCTATTGACCAATATTTTGCCAAGTTCAACGAATTGGTGAAATATGCTAATTATGGGCGAGCTTTGCCCACTTCAGCTGAGATGACCTCCAAGTTTCAGTGGGGTCTGAATGAGAAGATGTCTCGGAAGATGTCAAACTGTGACATCCGAGAGTTTAGCCGGTTTGTGAACCAGTGCCGGAAGGTAGAAGAGGTATATGGTGTGTCCAGTACCAAGAAGCCTTCTGAGGCCCAAGCACCTACTTCCAATAAAGCAACGGGCTCTGGTTATTGGAAGAATAAAAAGATGAAAGATAAGAAGCTGAGTGCGAACAACCCAGCAAATATATTCAAGAGGCCGGGGACTCAGAAGAATTTTGGTGATAGAGGACCTCCTCCTAAGTTTAAAGGATGTGGGAGGGAGCATAGAGGCCAGTGTGCCACCGGTGAAATTATATGTTATAAATGTGGAAGACCCGGCCATTACTCGAGACAATGTCCTCAGACTGAAGTGAGGACTATGGCAGTTCAAGCTGCGGCTGTTCCTGTTTCTGTTGTTCCTCCCATGATCGAGGCACAGACGGTTGGTAGAGTATACACCATGGACCGTCAGCAATCAGAAAAGGCTCCAAATCTTGTGAAAGGTATAATTTATATTGATAATATGGATATTGAAGTTTTGTTTGACTCGGGAGCTACACACTCCTGTATGTCTGATTTTATGGCCGTTGGGCTAAACTTGCAAATGTACGACATTTCTCCTCCGATGAAAGTGGTGACTGCTACTGGAGAGAAGTGTTACACATCAGTGTTATGCAAGGATGTGGAATTTAAATATGAAGGCCGAGATTATGTGTTGGATTTTATTTGCTTGCCGATGATCAGTCTTCAAGTTATCTTGGGAATGGATTGGTTATCAAAGAACTGTGCTATGATAGACTGTTGTGGAAAAAGAATTGTGCTCTCTGCTGATGATTCTACTACTAGTTCTTCCCCATATCTATCTGTGCTGCAGGTTAGAAAGGCTTTGAGGGCCGGGGCATTGGGATATGTCTTTATGGGGGGTTTAGTGGGTGGAAGTCATGAGGAGATTGACAATATTCCCGTGGTGAAGGAGTTTGTGGATGTGTTTCCGGATGAGATTCCGCAGCTTCCACCTCACAGAGAGATTGAGTTCACCATTGATTTGTTGCCTGGTGTGGGACCCATTTCTCTGGCTCCATATCGGATGTCACCACCGGAATTAGCCGAGTTGAAGAAGCATATTGAGGAGCTTTCGGCTAAGCAGTTTATTAGGCCTAGTGTGTCCCCGTGGGGAGCACCAGTGATATTTGTTAAGAAGAAGGACGGTAGCATGAGATTGTGCATTGATTACCGTCAGTTGAATAAGGTTACTATTAAGAACAAGTATCCTCTCCCTCGCATAGATGATTTGCTTGATCAGTTGAGGGGTGCTTGTGTATTTTCGAAAATTGATTTGAGGTCAGGTTATCATCAGATCCGAATTAAGCAGGAAGATATTCCGAAGACTGCTTTCCGATCTAGATATGGACATTATGAGTATCAGGTAATTCCATTTGGACTCACTAATGCTCCGCGGTGTTTATGGATTATATGAATCGTATTTTCAAACCGTTTCTAGATCAATTCGTGATTGTGTTTATTGATGATATCCTGATATAT
>JAVKPL010001215.1:0-160268 GCA_032173675.1 Gastrolobium villosum | reverse complement strand
AAGATGTGCCAAGCCTGATTATGCGCACAAGGCTGTTTTGATGGTGATAGATGAGAGCATCTTGGGTCAACATGCAGCAGCTTTCCACTCACTGTCTACAAGAAGACAACGCATGCATGCATGATTTGTGGGGCTGCAAAGTCAGAATCAAAGGCTGCTTGTTTGGCTGCAAAGTGTCAGCAAAAAGAATCAAGGATTGTCATGCCTTATGCGCACAAGGGCTGGTGTGGTTTGATGGTGATGGATGAGGATGGTTTTGGTCAAACATGGAGAACCTTTCCCTACACAATGCCCTATGCGAACAAGGTGGGAAGCTTTGATAGTGATGGATCATGCAGTAACTTTTCCTTACACAATGCAGCAAGGAGGCGTGGAAAGCAAGCAAGGAACATCAACCAAGAACCAAGGGTAACTCCTGCGCATTGGTTGAGGGCTTTGATGGTGAAAGGTGAGAGAAACTTGGTCAAACATGCAGAACCTATACCTCACACTGCCCAAGCGCTGCTGCCTTGAATAAGAGTGCAAGCAACAAAAATTCCCTCTACCCAATGCTCCATGCGCAAGAGAGGTAAGGATGACATGTGAAGGGGAGAGCCTAGGGTGAATACAAATGGAAGGAAGCACACTCAAGGCTCCCAATGTTGCTGCAATGTGGCAGTGGGCTGCGCACATGCAGGCTGCGTTTTGTGAGGACAATTAAACACACCATGAAGGAGCTTTGTGCAGCCAAAGAAACGCAAGAGAGGGTGTTAAGGTGAAGGGAATTTGGGTTGCTTCAAGGTCATGGATTCTAGGGCCTAAGTCCAAACTAATTGGGTTCATATAAGTCCAATTGTTTCCTTATATAGGAATTAATTCAACCTTCAAGATTTTATGTTCCTCTAATTATTTACTAGAGGTCTACTCCTTACTTAAAATTAATGGCATACTTTAAGATGAGTACTCATATAATTCTACATAACACTATGCTTCCTATATGTTATAATTACATTATTCCTAAAATTTCACATGCATAGAATAAGTACTTAACTTCCATGGTAATACCAATAAATCCCTAAATAAAATTTGAATTCCGTCCTAGAGCAAACATATATATATATACATATATATAATCCGCATATACTTACTCTAGCCCATTCCTAATAGATTCGTAATTAGACGGGATGTTACACTCTCCCCAACTTGTTTTGAAGTTTGTCCCCAAACTTCGCCTTACCATTCCAAAACTGCCAAAGTCTAACGCGTATCACCGCTACACTACACCATACAGTTCAATGCATTTAGACAGCCATTTATAAGACACCTCAAGACTTATACTTTGCCTGATCATTGAATAATATAGGTGGAACACAATTTTTTTGGAAAAATAAAATCATGTTACAAGCAATTCCCTAGGTTCAGCTTAAGCATCAACATATAAGGTAACACACCGGTGGAATGGAATGAACAAAAATCTTACCAGACTATTAACTCCAGCTAAAAACACTACAACTCAAATTTCTAGGTCACAAATAATAGTCAACTAACAAATCCATTGACAAAACGTCTTCCATTTAATGACTTAAAAATTTAGTGCGGCATACGTGAACAAAATTTATTCACCCGATTTAAAATTGCAACACATGAAGTAAAACATTTTCACATAAGGCACAATTAACAAATAAGTGGTCCAAACTAAAAGTTCTTATGAGTTCAGTTAAAACGAAGTAACGTTATCTCCTATTAACTGCGCAACTATATAGCCAACTAACTAAGACCTCCCATTATAAGGGTTTCAACTTTGAAATACGTATGCTATAATTTCCTAGGAGTGCCCTCACCTCCTACCTGTTACTTATCAATAATTAAAAGTCCAGTTCACACCTAAACTTTATATTTAGATTTCTACATTAGTCATCTCACCTAGGAGTATCATGGACAGAATCCTAATTTTTTTTTTTTATAATCCTTTAGAAAATTAGATCAAAATAGACCAAGCTTTCATGGATCAGGTTTGCAGTAATTACACACAAAATTCCTAGTTAAATTTAGATCTGACATTCAAGGGATAGATAGTATTTCATGGAATTAGACCTAATGCATAACAACACCGTATTCAAATTTTTCTCGAACACACGATATATATAACATCTATACATGCAACTTCATATATATATCAAAAGAAAACCTTTCAAAAATAATAGTGATATTTCACGATACCTTTTAAGTAATTTCAAAATGAATATCAAACTCAGCAATATATTCAAGTCACAGATTGAATATTATATCAATTAGGCAACAGCTAAACAAAACCATTTTACCTACTTAAATTCGAACTATGCAAATATAATATGATAGTATCTAGTTAATACCGATGCTAGAGGCACATAAAAATAATCAACAATTCCCAATAAACGATGACAAAAATAAAAGTGATACATATGAGGATTTTGCATGCTCGTGTACCTAATGTGCAAAGACATGATGGCTATATGATCAATGGATTTTATGGGTACGTATATGAGACTTGGGTTACATGCAAGTGCAGGTAATACTTCAAATGTTGTAAGTTTGGACTTAATTAGTAAAACTCATTGAAAATGGTTAAAATGCCATGCATAGAATGCGATATGAAACATGCATTAATTAGCACCTTCAATTAATTAGGCCACAAGGGTTAGTTTGAATTTGTAAGTTCAGACAGTACTTCGCTTGTAGAAAAATTCACCTTGAGAATAGTAAATTCAAGTAAAGGCAAACATTTTTCTGCGGGACAAGTTTCGATATAGTAAGAGGGTTCTAACAACATGGTAAGACACGTTTTGCACAATCTCTTGAAAGTGGTTTGTATAGTGAATAAAATCGAAAAATGCAGTAACAGTTTAAAACATAACGTTTGAAATTTTGAAAATAGAATTTGAAATACTTTGAGGCCTATTCATACAAAGTTTAAATTACTCAAAACCAACTAAAGATTTATAAAAGGATAAATTGATACTACAAAGTCCTCAACATACATGACACAATATTATTTATTGTAAGGTCTATAATAGGCAATCTCATCTTGTATAACAGCCACAAACTCGCTACATAAAACAAGTACTTAACATCTAAATCATTTACTTCTACCACGAAAGTCAAGACCATGTTTCTTATGTTATAGAGAAGTACTACTAAAATTCCTTGCACATGTTAGGCATAAAATCTTGGATTGGGCAACTATCAGACTTAGAGTTACCCTAAAAGTTTTCGCACTTAATTAATTTCACAAGGACTCACTAAACTGAAATAAGGTTAAGTTGTTCAAAATTTTCCACACTACACCTTCGTTTTAAAATACCCATCTAACAAAACATGAAACATACCAACACTTTATGAGCTAACAGGATAACTAACCGATGTGCGTCAAGAAAATTATGTATGTTTAATTCATGGGAATTTAATACAAGGAGTGACTAACGATTCTTACCACACAAAAGTCAAAGTCATTTTTCGCAGTCAAAATAACGATCATGAAGGAAGCATATATAGGTCAATCAATAACAACATAAGATGAAATCCCATTTTTAAGCAGCAAGGTTTCGTACACTATAATGTGAAAAATCTAATCTGGCAAGTTAAACAGTCATCATATAAAAGTCTATTATTATGAGCAAAGACAATGTACTATACGCAAGTCCAAATAGTCCAAATCACACAAAGCAAGTAAATTAAATCATAGGAGGGTACTTATGTAGTCATGTGAATTTAATCTTATAAGTAATGTGAGTATGTGTTATAGGACCTTAGTGTTCATTGGACTAACATGTGTGTGGACTTGTTACTATTGGACTTGTGTGAATGGATCCTTTTGTGTGTGTGGCCAATGGCCCAAGGATGGCCTTTGAACCTACCTTGTTTTAGCCCAAAGTTGTAACCACTTATCCTCCTTAAAGCCTAGTCCAACAAGGCTGCCTTGTGCAGCAAGGAACACTACTTGGCTAGTTGTTTTTCCTTCTCATTTATGCGCACATGTGGGTGGATTACACTTAGAAAATCTGCCAAATTCCTTCATGTTTGACCGCCACCTCACTTGGCTTTTGCACACTTGATTTCAATTGTATTGCATGGAAGACACATGGACCTTTGAGCATGATTTTAGGCTGCATACTCCTCCATTTAGGCGCACATGGAGGGGCTTTGGATGCAGATTTTTCTTATGACACAAACTGCCTAACTTGTTGACTTGGAGAACCCTCTTACACTTCCATCATTAGACTGCATTGTGCAGATTTTTTTTGGCAAGCTTTTGCAGCCATCATGAGTCAAACCTCCTCCTCCTTCCACATGCATCATTAGTGAGATTTTGGGACTGCATTCTCATCATTTTTGCGCAGAGGACAGCTCCAAAAATCAGAATCCTTGGCTGCCACAAAGCTCTCTTGCTTGTGGACTTAGTGAACCTCCCTCACACCTCTCCTTGTGCGCATGGTTTAGCTTTCTATGCAGAAATTTTCTGACTTAGGACAGCCCAAAAATGAGTGCTTAGGCTGCCACAAATCAGTGCTCATAATGCACCTCTTTTCCTCTCTTAATTTGCGCACCAAGGACTGCATCAAGGCAGATTTTTGGCTGCCATCAAGTTGAGTTGCTTGTTGACTTAGTGAACCATTAGAGTCGTTAACGTCACATGAGCTAACAAAGCAGTATACAAACCCGTATAAAAATTTCAACACTTAAATTCTTTTCACAAAGGTTTTTCCAAAATAGCCGTTGTTCATAAAAGTTCAAGCTAACATAAATATGATCAGGACTACAGTCATCCAAAAGTACCAAAACATTGATCATTACAGTTATCCATTTAAACAAACAGCAACACTGATAATCCACGCGTCAGCAATCAACAGCAAAATATCACGTCTTCATGTGCTTTTATGTCCTCCTGCCATTTAGGAAAATAGCAGCCCCGAAGGGGTGAGAATAATCCCAGTAGTGTGGCAATAAAACCAATAATATAACAATATTAACTAGGCACACAATCATAAACAGTCACTTCAACATATCCTTGTTCCTTTTCCTTTTTATCATATTCATATATTGCGTATATAACGCCTTTCCTTTGCGCTTTTAGCACCGTCGTGCGCGCACTTCACAGTGGAATCAAATATACTCTTGGCACCTGAGCTCCATGTGGATTCCATCTGTGGGCCTATGCGGACTGATGCCAAGTGTCCCATACCCCGGTACCTTGGGGATGCCTACATGATGCTTGCTCAAACACATGGTCCTGTACATAACTATTCTAAAACAAGGCCTATATGATCTTGTTACATGCATGACATGCTATGCTTTCACACACAAAGCGTAAAAATGCGGTATAATGTAAGATGCATGCTTATATACCTTTCATATGCGTTATGCTGCCACATAACGTCTTTACCTCATAGTCATATAGCCATCACGGCACATTTTTGGCAGTTTCCTTTCATTATAATGGAACATAATATTTTTACGGCATATGGAGCATCATGTCACAATTCTATACCAGTAGTCAATAGTTACATCAGGCATCATCGCCTGACACTTACCTTTGCGTGCCTTAAATATTACCAAACCGTAGCGACGTATCTTACTTCTTAAGCGCACCTAAATCAATTACAACTAATCATTTACAGTGGCTATTTACAGCAGCAAAACAGTGAGCATACAGCAGCAAAACAGTGATCATTTACAGCAGCAAAACAGTGAGCATTTACAGCAGCAAAACAGTGAGCATACAGCAGCAAAACAGTGAGCATACAGCAGCAAAACAGTGAGCATTTACAGCAGCAAAACAGTGAGCATACAGCAGCAAAACAGTGAGCATACAACAGCAAAACAGTGAGCATTTACAGCAGCAAAACAGTGAGCATTTACAGCAGCAAAACAGTGGCATATGATGACTAAAACAGTGGCACATTATGCATAAAACAGTGGCATATGATGACTTAAAACAGTGGCATATTATGCATACGAACAGTGGCATATGATGACTTAAAAAGTATCCTTTTATGCATAAAAACAGTGGCATTTTAAGCATGGAAACAGTGACATTTCATGACTAAAACAGTGGCATTTTGAGCATGGAAACAGTGGCATTTCATGACTAAAATAGTGGCTTAAGGAGCATAACGCATATGAAAGGTATATAAACATGCATCTTACATTATACCGCATTTTTACGCTTTGTGTGTGAAAGCATAGCATGACATGCATGTAACAAGATCATATAGGCCTTGTTTTAGAATAGTTATGTACAGGACCATGTGTTTGAGCAAGCATCATATAGGCATCCCCAAGGTACCGGGGTATGGGACACTTGGCATCAGTCCGCATAGGCCCACAGATGGAATCCACATGGAGCTCAGGTGCCAAGGGATATTTGATTCCACTGTGAAGTGCGCGCACGACGGTGCTAAAAGCGCAAAGGAAAGGCGTTATATACGCAATATATGAATATGATAAAAAGGAAAAGGAAAAGGAACAAGGATATGTTGAAGTGACTGTTTATAATTTTGTGCCTAGTTAATATTGTTATATTATTGGTTTTATTGCCACACTACTGGGATTATTCTCACCCCTTCGGGGCTGCTATTTTCCTAAATGGCAGGAGGACATAAAAGCACTTGAAGACGTGGTGTTTGCTGTTGATGCGTGGATTACCACTTTTGCTGTTTGTTTAAAATGGATAACTGTAATGATTGATGTTTTGGTACTTTTGGATGACTGTAGTCTTTATCATATTTATGTTAGCTTGAACTTTTATGAACAATGGCTGTTTTGGAAAACCTTTGTGAAAGGAATTTAAGTGATGGAATTTTTATACGGATTTGTATACTGCTTTGTTAGCTAATGTGACGTTAACGACTCTAATTCCGCTTAGCAAACGACTCTTGGATGCATACAAGGGAGGGCGTTACACTAATTGGTATCAACAGCAAAACAGTGAGCATACAGCAGCAAAACAGTGATCATTTACAGCAGTAAAACAGTGAGCATTTACAGCAGCAAAACAGTGAGCATACAGCAGCAAAACAGTGAGCATACAGAAGCAAAACAGTGAGCATACAGCAGCAAAACAGTGACGTTTTAAGCAGAAACAGTGGCGTTCTTAAAACAGAAACAGTGGCATAAATCATGGTTTAAAACAGTGACATTTTATGCATACAAACAGTGGCATAGAAGGACTAAAACAGTGGCATTTTTATGCATAAAAACAGTGGCATATGAGGACTAAAACAGTGGCATTTGATGCATAAAAATAGTGGCATTTATGCATTTAAACAGTGGCATATGATGACTAAAACAGTGGCACATTATGCATAAAACAGTGGCATATGATGACTTAAAACAGTGGCATATTATGCATACGAACAGTGGCATATGATGACTTAAAACAGTGGCCTTTTATGCATAAAAACAGTGGCATTTTAAGCATGTAAACAGTGACATTTCATGACTAAAACAGTGGCATTTTAAGCATGGAAACAGTGGCATTTCATGGCTAAAACAGTGGCTTAAGGAGCACTAAAACAATGACATATATGTGCAGAAACAGTGGCATGTAATGTGCAGAAACAGTGGCTTTTAAGTGCAGAAACAGTGGCATGTAATGTGCAGAAACAGTGGCTTTTAAGTGCAGATACAGTGGCATGTAATGTGCAGAAACAGTGGCTTTTAAGTGCAGAAACAGTGGCTTTTAGGTGCAGAAACAGTGGCATATAATGGTGATTTTGAGGGACCGAAACAGTGGCATTTTATCTACCAAAACAGTGGCACATCAAACCGAAACAGTGCTTAGGCTGCCACAAATCAGTGCTCATAATGCACCTCTTTTCCTCTCTTAATTTGCGCACCAAGGACTGCATCAAGGCAGATTTTTGGCTGCCATCAAGTTGAGTTGCTTGTTGAATTAGTGAACCTTTTTCATGTGCTCATGATGCATCCATTCCACCCCACTTCATGCGCATAACTTGGTCAACTATGCAGGAAATTTCTCTGATTTTGGACAGCTCCAAATCTGATCATATCACCCCTCTCTCTTTGCATGTAAATAGAGTAAAGTAGAAGCAAACCTTGCTTGTTTCAGCCTTATTTGCAGCCCCATCCTCTCAAAGAAGTCTGAATTTTTTTATGATAGTTAATCATGGCAATTTTCCCTCACTTTCCCTATATATGTGCGCATGGAGAGGGGGCTGGCTTCATGTGCAAGTGCAGCCAACTCTCCTCCTCCTCCTCCTCACCCTCTCTAGCCGCAACCACAAGCCTCCTTGGAGCAAGAAGACTTTGCCAAGCCAACTCCCTCCTTCCCTCACCTCAACCTTGACCATACACCTAGCTAGTGCAAGCCTTGTTCCTCACCTTGTTGCACATAGGACCTCTTAGGAAGTGTGGACTTGTGGTGTAGTGAAGCTAGAAGGTGGTGTGTGATTCTTGACTTTGAAGGGTGTGCTACAAGAGGTAAGCCTTGAGCTTAGGACATTTTCTTTATGTAACCATGTATGTGTGCTTAAATGTCTCCTTGAGTATGAGTGGTTTTGGGATTCAAGTATGAGCATGGTAAAAATTAGAATGGTGGAGCTATTGCATGGTGAATTGTATGCATAAAAATGCTTAAGATTATATGCCACTGTTTGTATGATTAGGCCACTATTTTAAAGAGAAAAGTGCCACTGTTTCCTTATGTATGTGCCACTGTTTTGGTAGATAAAATGCCACTGTTTCGGTCCCTCAAAATCACCATTACATGCCACTGTTTCTGCACTTAAAAGCCACTGTTTCTGCACATTACATGCCACTGTTTCTGCACTTAAAAGCCACTGTTTCTGCACATTACATGCCACTGTTTCTGCACATTACATGCCACTGTTTCTGCACATATATGTCACTGTTTTAGTGCTCCTTAAGCCACTATTTTAGTCATGAAATGTCACTGTTTCCATGCTTAAAATGCCACTGTTTTTATGCATAAAAGGCCACTGTTTTAAGTCATCATATGCCACTATTTTATGCATAATGTGCCACTGTTTTAGTCATCATATGCCACTGTTTTTATGCATAATATGCCACTGTTTTAGTCATCATATGCCACTGTTTTTATGCATAAAAATGCCACTGTTTTAGCCCTTCTATGCCACTGTTTGTATGCATAAAATGTCACTGTCTTAATCCATGATATGCCACTGTTTCAATGTCCAAAAACCAAGATTTATGCCACTGTTTTGGAAATTCAAGTGCCACTGTTTCTGTTTTAAAAACGCCACTGTTTCTGTTTTAAAAACGCCACAAATCAAGGAAACAGTGACATTTCATGACTAAAACAGTGGCTTAAGGAGCACTAAAACAGTGACATATATGTGCAGAAACAGTGGCATATAATGTGCAGAAACAGTGGCATGTAATGTGCAGAAACAGTGGCTTTTAAGTGCAGAAACAGTGGCATGTAATGTGCAGAAACAGTGGCTTTTAAGTGCAGAAACAGTGGCTTGTAATGGTGATTTTGAGGGACCGAAACAGTGGCATTTTATCTACCAAAACAGTGGCACATACATAAGGAAACAGTGGCACTTTTCTCTTTAAAACAGTGGCCTAATCATACAAACAGTGGCATATAATCTTAAGCATTTTTAT
The DNA here is from genome assembly GCA_032173675.1 of Gastrolobium villosum. Lineage (NCBI taxonomy): Eukaryota > Viridiplantae > Streptophyta > Magnoliopsida > Fabales > Fabaceae > Gastrolobium > Gastrolobium villosum. Next base: position 150,641 of record JAVKPL010001215.1, on the reverse strand, counting down.
GCATACAATTCACCATGCAATAGCTCCACCATTCTAATTTTTACCATGCTCATACTTGAATCCCAAAACCACTCATACTCAAGGAGACATTTAAGCACACATACATGGTTACATAAAGAAAATGTCCTAAGCTCAAGGCTTACCTCTTGTAGCACACCCTTCAAAGTCAAGAATCACACACCACCTTCTAGCTTCACTACTGTTTAGCTAAATGTAAATGCTCACTGTTTTGCTGCTGTATGCTCACTGTTTTGCTGCTGTAAATGCTCACTGTTTTGCTGCTGTATGCTCACTGTTTTGCTGCTGTAAATAGCCACTGTAAATGATTAGTTGTAAATGATTTAGGTGCGCTTAAGAAGTGAGATACTTCGCTGCTGTTGGTAATATTTAAGGCACGCAAAGGTAAGTGTCAGGCGATGATGCCTAATGTAACTATTGACCATGGTATAGAATTGTAACATGATGCTCCATATGCCGTAAGAATATTATGTTCCATTATAATGAAAGGAAACTGCCATAAATGTGCCGTGATGGCTATATGACTATGAGGTAAAGACGTTATGTGGCAGCATAACGCATATGAAAGGTATATAAACATGCATCTTACATTATACCGCATTTTTACGCTTTGTGTGTGAAAGCATAGCATGCCATGCATGTAACAAGATCATATAGGATAAAGGTCAATCAATTCACAAGCCATTACACATAAACCATACATCCGAGTTCTACACATGTATACATAGCATATAGTACTTAGGTATTTTACTAATTATGCGGGATGTTACACTAAGTTATAAGCTATTTTATGATTATATAAAATTTTCAGTTTAAAAGTTACTCAAAAGTTGTTTATTTCTAAAAAAGAGCACATATGTAAAAAAAAATGAAAAAAACTTTTTACGAGAACTTCTGATTTTTTTTTAAAGAAGATTATATTTATAATTTATTTTTATTTACAACCTTTTACAATTATATTTTAACCGTTGATTTCTTCCCATGGTTATTATTTGCGTAAATTAAACTCATTAATTAATTATTAATTTACAATAAATGATAATCATTGATTGATGAAAATCAATGGTTAAAATATGATTATAAAATAACTATAACCTTTCTCTTTCTTTTATTATAAAAAAAGTTCTTCTTATTAGAAGAACTTGTGTAAAAATTGTTTGGTCTAACTTTTACTTATAAGAATAAGAAAAGGTAAAAAAAAACCTTTCGAAACAGGGGTTAACATGGACTATGGATGACAAAAAAATTTAGGTCTTGTGCCATTGTTTGATAGCTTTAGCCATTTACAATCTTATATTTGTATAAAGGGGAAAGAAATCTTTTGCCAGTTCTATGATTAATCAGCAATTGAAATTCATTGCTTATCACCCTGATTTACATAAAAAGCAACAAAAGCCTCTTACTCAATTCTTATAATATTTGAAAAGCATAAGAACTTTTAATTTGCACGGTTTTGGCCAGTTACCAACAAAAGCTTGTTTCTGCGCTTCAATGTAACGTGAGTCATCTGATACGAGGATTGGTCCAGCTGAGTAGTAGGAGCTAGATGCAGTCACATTTGCGATAGTCTCAGCAATTCGTGGAGCAACCATATCGTTTACATTTCATAGATCAAAACCAGAACTATAAGAACAAAATGAACTAATGACTATATAAAATGCATAATGAGCAAAGTAGTAGGATCACATAAGTTTCTTTCTGTCTCTAAACACCGATTGTCTTGTTAAGTAGCCAAAGGCAAAGAGCCATTTGAATGGCAAAAATGGAGTGAAGCCAAGTTCTGTCAAGCATGAATCCAAACACTGTGATTCCTGCTCTATTGTTCTCCATGTATGTCACTGCATTATAAAGCAAGTAATTCAGGACTAAACACATTTTGGACTAATGATTTGATTAGAAAAAAAAACAACTAATAAAAATCCCCATTTACCTAGAGCCTGTCTCTTATGGAATGAGATGGTATAGGTGTAAATTGGCATTAATCTTGTGTTATCCAACTCATCCTCTTCATCTCCTACATCATCATCCGAAGATCCCCAATTAATATTAGCAGCAAAAGCTTGTGCTGAAGCAACTTGTTCTGTTGGTGTCTCTCCTTCCATGTTGTCAAATGAGTTTATGGTGGCACATATATGCCACTTAGCAGCAAGTCCAGTAGTGGATTGTGCTTTATGTGTGATCTTGGTTGCACTTCGCAAGAGTATGTAAAGTCCACTCACCAGGGTGATGGAGACTAACTGCAACATTAATTAAACTCAACCTATTACTTTCCAATCTAAAGAACCTTTGGATACACCACCCCAAAAGCTAGCTCAAAGGGTAAGAGTGTCCAAAGTCTTATAAACTTCACATTAGTTGCTCATACAAACAATGTGAGACTATATATCTCAACACGCCCCCTCACACGAGAGTCCACTGGGCTTGAAGGGTGGACAACATACAAGTCCACCTATATGTGGTAATTCCACTACAAAGAAAGTGGGAGGCGGTGAGATTTCGAACGCTCTGATACCATGTAAAGAATCTTAGGATACACCATCCGAAAAGCTAGCTCAAAGGGTGGGAGTGACCAAGGCATTATAAACTCTACATTAGTTGCCCATACAACTAACCAATGTGGGACTATATATCTCAACATGCAATATCTATTAATGCTTGAACATATTAAACATTTTGAACAAAAAGATATATAGCAGAACTAAATGGGGTAAATAAGTGCTTTACCGCAAGTTCTCCAGCCTTGAGGATATCAACATCAGCATGAGGTCTCGTAGCCATAAGCAGAAAAATGAGTTGGCTTGCTGTTACCAAAATTAGAGAAGCCAAAATAAAACCTCGAAAACGATGGCTAATGACCCGCAGATTCCTTCTTAATTTTAGGTGCTCCTTCAAGATTGATGCCACCTCAGTTTCTCTTTGGAAAACTTGAGCGAAATCATCAAGTCTTAGTATTTGCAAGTGGCAGATAAGTCGAAAGAGGACACACACAAGGAAGAAAATGGAAGTTCGATAAAGCCAAGAACATAGCTCCAATATGCACAAAATGATGCTGCTAAGGTATATATCACCATAATATGGTATTTGTGATGCTCCTGAGACAAACCACCATATCTTATACACACATTCAGCTATGAAACAGGGAAGTCCCCAAAGCAAGATGAGCTTCCTTGTTCTCTGCATAATATAAAACAAGTTAATTTTGTTAGAAATATAATAAGTTGGCAATGTTAAATGTTGAATCATGTGAATTAAAATATTCTCCAACAAATGATTTTATGAGAGTTGGAGTTCTTTAAACCATTAACCAACTCGCCTGTCGGACGGAGCAATCTTTGTACACAGCCTTATCCTTACATAATTGTAAATAGACTGTTTCCAGTATTCGAATTCATGACCTTTCGGTCATGAAAGAACAATTTTACCACAGAAGTTGGAGTTCTTTAACACATAAAAAAAAATCACCCAAAAATTGAATGGCAGATATAGACTTTACTATTATTTATAAAACTAATACCAAAATACCAAAAACAAAGAAGAGAAAAAAAAAAAAAAAAAACCTGAATCTGTTCTGCATATCCTCGTTGAATCTTGAGGCTTTCATCACTTACTTTATCAAGGAAAAGAAACTTGCTCAAACCATATTTGCGATCCCAACGAGAGAGGGTGATGAAAGAGAGAGTTCCGAACACAGAGAGAGAAATCTGAACGGGTATGTGATATGGTCGATCATGATCAGCGTCGCAGGTTGTTGGACAATCAAGCAGAAAGTGTGACAGAACGGGTACAATGAAGGCCAAGGAGAAGAACACGGACCAAGAAAGACAAGCTTTCCATACGTTGGATTGATCCACATAAAGGCATGACCTGAAGCTTCTTAATTCTTCTCCATCATGGGCTAAGTAGACATTGCTCTCCTTGTTCTTTGGTAGGAGACTCCTTCTTTCATCTTCCATAGCCTTGGAAATCTGGGAAATTTTCTGTGTGCCAGAACCAAAGAACCAGATGAACACATAAAACTAAATGATCAGGGATATATGGATACAGTCTCTGTTTCAACTCTCTTTCCTTCTCTTCGAAGCTCCAATAATATAATGTCCCTCTTTTGAATGTTTCATTTTTGTTATGGGTTTGGGATGCAGAAACTTTTGTCGCTTTGTGGTTGTCAACGTCATAGGACTCATGACAACCTTTTTTTGCTGCCAGCTAGCCTTATTTCTACGTTAACAATTCCTACTACTTTAATCACCGTTTGCCACGTCTACTTATGACCTGAATGTTTGACTTTAAAGACTAAATAATTATTTTATAACATGAAATTTATTATATATATATATATCATGATTCCATACAAAGAGAAGAGAGATAAATATATATATATATATATATATATATATAAGTTATATGTATGCTTTTATGTGTATATAAAATATATGAGATATTTGTTATAAAAAAAAGATATGAGATACAATAAATCCCTATATTAAAGTTTTGGTTTGAATTTACTTAATTGTTTATTTAAACTGAGTAAGTAATTAATATTTAAATTTAGAATGTAATGAATGTGAAGAGGATTCCATAAAATAATGCATTAGGCGCCGTTTGGTGGCGCCGTTTGGAACAAAGATTTTTTAGGATTCATGGAGAATTGAAGAGAATAGTCTTATTTATCCGCGTTTAGTAAGAGATTTTTAAAATTTTATTGGAAATATGATTTTTTTGGGATTTTATTTTTTATGTAAATTTTTCTGAAAATACCATCCAAAATACCACTAGAGATGGTATTCTAGGGTTGTTATGACAAGAAAAATTTTAAAACAATCAAATATAATATCAAGAAAATTAACTCAATATCCTCATAAATATGTTAGCCTGCCAAACACTTTTTGATAACATTCCAGAAAATGTTTTACAAACATATTCTTGAAATATTAGGATCATTTTACACCGGTGTAAATATACTCTCAATCTTGTTCGTTGATCCCACTTATATCTAATGTTCAATTTTTTTAATAATGTGAGTCATTAGATATAAGTGGATCAATGATTAAGATTGAGGGTAAGAGTTCTAATTCTTACACCATAAAAAAAAAAAAAAATTGTTTAAGAAAAATGGCGAAAAAGTTGGGCCCAACCGCGTTAAAAGTGGCAAGTAATAAGTGGCCTGTGATGCATTGGAGGTTTCTCCGGATTCTGTCTTTTCAATCAAAGCTATGAACAACTCAGCAAGTCTTAGATTCGATAATAAAACCTTTCTAAATTCTATGACTCACGGCTCGCTTGTGAATATAAATCAAACACAAAGATTACGTGCTTAATATTGCTACACGTATGCTATCTTTTTACGCTAGTGGTTGATTGGTTGTTTATGAATCCTTTCGTGAATGTCAAATGCCTTGTCTTTTTGTTTCGTGGTTAGTTGATATGTAACTAAAATATTAATAAAACGAGTTGTTATATGTTTTTAAATATATTTGACGGTCAACAAAAGTAGAGAATTCAATATTTCATGTTAAATTTAGGTTTTTTTTTTTTTTATAAACAAATTTAGGTTCTTTCAATTTGAGTTAGATTTTTACTTCATGACTTAATTTATAAAATATATAAATTGCGTTACGTAATTTTTACTTCATTACTTAATTTATAAAATATAAATTGCGTTACGGAATCATATTAATTTTTTATTTAACAAGATTTCAATCGATTCAAGCACTGCCACCCGAAAAAAGAGAATGACCGGGAGATAATTATTTCTCAATTTGTGTCAGGGAACAAAAAAATAGAAATTTCTTTATTTTATTTTTTTGTTTTTCAGCACAAAAATTAAACGGTTCCACCTGAAAATGAAAAAATAATTACGAAACGAATTTTCTATTCATTTCTGATCCTGAAAATAGAAATTAAAAAAAATATATTGAGCCCGGAAAAGTTGTTATGCATGCTCTTGTAGGAGTGTCTTCAGTTAACCATATTCTAAATAAAAACAAGAAAGCATGTTAACGATATTCTAGATAAAGACAAGAAAGCATGGATGATTGAGTTTGATTTTGACTTTATGACCTAATTAACTTGATTTAAATTATTTTATAAAATATAAATTATGTTTTCTAATTGTATTAATTTTTTTATTTAACTAGATTCCAATCGATCCAATCTTTTTACATTGATATAAGTTACACTTTCAATCTTGATCATTGATTTTATTTATATCTCACAATTCTCATTAATCAAATATTTGAGTTGCTAGATATAACAAAATCAATGATCTTGGACTGATGTAAGAATGTCTTGCCCCTAAATATATATATATATATATGTATATATATATAGATAAAGGATTTATTTACATTTCTGCAGTCATTGTATGTGCAGCAGTCAAATATTTGCCATATATATATATATATACATGAAAACATAAATATGAGGAATCATAACCATATAAAAGATGAAAATATTAAATGTGAGGAATCATAATCATACACCTGTCGTTGCAGAAGAAATGATTTTACCTATATAAAATGGCTTTTGTACTTCTAATGTCGTCGCAGAAGAAATTTTTTGCGGTAAAAGATAGAAAGTCAAGATATACGACAGATATTGGCTTAAAATAAAGGGTTTTATAATTCTCATTTAACATAAGAATTACAATTTTTCTGCAGTCATTGTATGTGCAGCAGTCAAATACTGGCCATATATATATATATATATATATATATATATATATATATATATATATATATATATATATATATATATATATATATAGGGTCAGGATCATTTTACACCGGTGTAAGTTACACTCTCAATCTTGTCCGTTGATCCCACTTATATTTAAGGGCTCAACTTTTTTAGGAATGTGAGCCATTGGATACAAGTGGATCAATGGTCAAGATTGAGTGTAAGACTCCTAACTCTTACACCGGTGTAAGAATATCCTGCCCCATATATATATATATATATATATATATATATATATATATACATATATACATACATACAAGAAAACATAAATATGAGGAATCATAACCATATAAAAGATGAAAATATTAAATGTGAGGAATCATAATCATACATCTGTCGTTGCAGAAGAAATGATTTTACCTATATAAAATGGCTTTTGTACTCTAATGTCGTTGCAGAAGAAATTTTTTACGGTAAAAGATGGAAAGTCAAGATATACGGCAGATATTGGCTTAAAATAAAGGGTTTTATAATTCTCATTTAACATAAGAATTACAATTTTCCTACACATCCTTCGATTTCCGTGCTGACATGGGTCCTACATATAATTTTTTCTAACACATAGGTCCCACATGTTTTTTATCTCTACAACATAAGATTTCAATTCTCCTGCAACATGAGAATTATAAAATCCTGAAATAAAATCCATAGAGCCCACTTTTTCTGTGTCTGCAGTACTAGAAAAGTGATGCAACGATACCAGAAAAAGGCACCCATATAACATTGGGCTTTGCATCTCTTCTGTTACGGCAAAATTTGGGAGTTTGCAGTTGACCCAAAAACTTGGTGGGTCCCACCATTTAAAAAAATAAAATAAAGAAAAAATGACAATGAGTGTATGGCAGTAGAAGATCACTTCTGCATTCACAGCAGAAGTGATTTCCCCTGTAACATTTTATCTAAACCATTAATTCCTAACGAATTGATGGCGATAATTTATTTAATTATTTATTAATTCTTAAAAAATTATCACGTTAATAAAAAATCAACTTTGGTTTGAAATAATCTAGCTACAAAATTAATGAATATATAATATAAATAAAAAGTATTTGTCATCTTAAAGAAAAGAAAAAATAAGTTATCTGCATATACTTCCGAAACGACGTCATTTTGGAATTGAAAGATTAGAAATTTATAATTATAAAGACTATAATAACCCTGAAATAAATTAAATTACAAAATCATCATGATTTTCGTCCCAAAACAACATCATATTGGATTTACTGCAGATAATTTATCTGAAGTAATTGCAGAAAAAAATGAACCCTTTAAAGAATATAAAATTACAATATTCTAGTGATTTTGTACCTTCTTTCATCTATAAATTCACGAGGAGAGAGAAAAAGATAGTATTGTGAAGGAGAAAAAAATTAAATATTTTTAAAATATAATATGCTTCTACACATACTCAACTTTTTCTGACATGCATCTATCATTTTTTTTTTATCTAACTTTTATTTTATTTTAGGGTTTCCATTCTATCATTTAACATGACCACAAAATTGTTCCTACACACACAACATTTTGTGGGGCCCGCTTGTTTAAAAAAAAAAACTCTGGCACGCAAAACGAATCTCTATATCATTACACAATCACTTTTCCTACAACATAACTCTTATAAAACCCTTTATTTTATTAACTAAACATAAAAAAATTTCATAAATAAATTTTTATCTGTTATGAAATTTGACATGAAAAATTATTTTTGCATTATATTTTATGTTATGAAATTTGAATGTTTAATTTGTTATATGATTTATTATGAACTGTTATATCTATTAAATATACTTATATTATATATATTAAAAATAAGGAAAAATATTTATCTTTTTAAATGACACAACTTATATTCTTCAACTCTCACAAAGAGGTGGGACTCACACCTTTATTTTTTTGTTTACCCTCTCTCCTCCTTTATATCTCTTTCTTTATTTTAAAATGACATAATTTTACCTTCTTTAAAATAACATACTTTTTTCTTTAAAAATATTATTTAATATCAAAAAATTTAAACCAACATTAATGTTTCCATAGTTCGTATCGTGCATTCCGTGACAATTGTAAGTAGTATTAATGTTTTGGGGGTATTGAGGAAAAAAAGACAAAACTTGTAACCTAACCTGAACAGAAAGAATATACCGACGCGGCAGTCCAAGTTGCCGGAATTGGCGACAAAAACCCGCGAAACAACAAACGTGATGCCTTCGTGGACAGAGTACTAACGTTGTTTGTCTTTGCTCTTTCCACTTTCCAATTCCATTAAATATCTGAGACTGAGCTCCATCACCAAAATTTATCGAAGATGGCGGCGATTTTATCTTCTTCCCTCTTTGCAACAGCCCCTCTTAAGAATTCAGCATCTCCATCCCACTCCCAAATCCATCTTCTCCACTCTAATCATAATAATAGTTCCCTTTCATCTCGTGTTCCACTTTCCAGGTTTGTAATCTTCGACTTTCCTCTTTCTTCTGTTATCGATTCCATTTTCTGAATTGCTTCATCGTTTCTAGGACTAAGACACGAGCTTCTCTCCTACAAGATAATGAGGATAAAGTGATTGTACAAGACTCTTTCCCCTCCAAGACCTCTCTTTTTGACACTGCTAAATCTAGTACTGGGGAATCAGTTAATGGTTCATCCCCCAGTACCATGGAGAATTGGGTTATCAGGTTTGAACAATCAGTCAATATCTTGCTCACGGTAATTTTAAATTTCCTTTTTCTCTTTGTTTATCTCATCATGTTCATGTTGATTCAGTTTTTCTCCTTCAATCTCTGAACTGAAATAGGCCAGCAGAATGGGTTTTTCCCTGTTTATTGTGATAGTGTTTTGTATCCTTATTTTTTGTTCATCTTTTGCCATCTCATGTTGTCAGATGATAGTGGTTTTTTTTTTTTTTTTTTTTTTGGGAGCTCAATTTGGAGTCTTGAATTATCAAGAGTATGACTGCAAGCAATTTATATATAGAGAGATATAATTGATACTTTCTGGTATGATTTGATACCACTAATGGACGCTGAAAAATTGATCTCCGGATACTTTGTCAAATTTTTTCATGAGATAATTAACTTACCATTCTCTCATATTTAGTTGGTGCCTGTATTCTTGAATCACCCATTCTGCTTTTGGGGATTGTTATTCATGAAAAGAAGGATTTTATTTTTGTTGTTCATTGCTTAGTTTAAGCCTCACTGATAATTTCAGGATTCCGTCATAAAGATACTTGATGCTTTGTACCATGACAGAAATTATGCAAGGTTTTTTGTGCTTGAAACTATTGCCAGGGTTCCTTACTTTGGTGAGTGCTCTTTTTAAATAATATGCAGGGCCTTGAAATCTTGATCTCTATTTAATAAAATGTAATCCTTGATAGAACACATGATTATACTCTCTTTTAAAAAAAAAACACATAAATAAAACTGTTTATCAGCTTTTAGTTTTCTTCTGAAATTCGTCATAATATAAGGAACTTAAAATTCTTCAGCTGTACAAAGTGAAAATTACTAGGCTAATTTAGCACCAAACTCAATTATGTATTTAGGGGAAGGTTATATTTACAAACTTTTTGTTTACAAACTATATTATGTCTGACCGGTAATACACCCTTGAGGAGAGTATTACCGATCAGACATAGTGTAATTTGTAAGTTTGTAAAAAAAAAAAATTGTCAATATAACCCTACTCATGTATTTAATTTACTTGTAAATTTAGGGAGTCACTGTGCATTGTGATTGCAACTTTTCAGGATTAATTTTTATATATCTGAAATGGTTCTTTACAATATCATTATCTATGGCAGCCTTTATGTCAGTTCTCCACATGTATGAGAGTTTCGGATGGTGGAGGCGGTCAGACTATCTGAAAGTGCATTTTGCTGAGAGCTGGAATGAAATGCATCATTTGCTCATCATGGAAGTAAGATCTTTGACAATTTTTTTCATTATACACAACTGATATCTTATTTGTTGATCCTCAAAAAATGTCATTGCACAAAATCTTAGTAGTTGTCCGTCCATGCATTGTTTTGTTTCTGAAGGATCAGTAGTTGAATATATTAGAATAAAGTGAGTATATATAGCAATTGGGAGAAGCAGCAACTCTCTAAATTGTTGAGTTTCATTTTCTTCTTTACTATAACTTTTGGTTCTTGATTTACGATGGTTGGTTTTTGCTTCTATAATAGTTACTATATCAGTATTTCAGTAGTGTAATATTTGTTACTTTTGATCATTATATATAGAAAATCAAAAATTTCTGGGCCAAAAACTCTGTTTACGATGTTTGTAGTGTTTGATAGACTATCAAAGTATGCTCATTTTATACCATTATCCCATCCATACACTGCTAAAGAGGTTGCACTGGTCTTTATCAAAGAGATAGTCTGATTGCATGGGTTCCCATCTTCTACAGTGAGTGATAGAATCGAGTATTCCTCAACTCTTTTTGGTCTAAGCTATTCAGGTGTTGTGGCACTAATTTGTGTTTCAGCACAGCATATCACCAATAGTCTAATGGACAAACAGAGGTTATTAATCACTGTTTCGAGTAATATCAATTCTATTTTTGCAGCCCAAACCTAAAACTTGGCTATCTTGGTTGCATTGGGCTAAGTTTTGGTATTATACATCATACAAGAGCTTAACAAGCATCACTCCCTTCAAAGCATTGTAATGTTATGACCTTCATGTATTGATCTGAACCAGTTTTACTATTTTACCTATTGATGAAGTTTCAAAAATGGTTTAATGACACTAGACGCAATAATTCAACAGTTGAACCATAACCTGACTTTGGCTCAAAGTTAGAGAGATGTGGAGTTTACTGTAGGAGACATGGTTTATTTAAAACTTCAGCTTTATAGACTTCGCACACTTGCAAGAAAGATGAACAAGAAACTTAGTCCTTACTTCTATGGCCATACAAGATTCTTTCCAGAGTTGGGTTGGTTGTTTATAAGTTGGAGTTGTCTACTAATTGTTATGTGCACTCTGTGTTCTATGTATCACTCTTAAAAAGGGTTGTTTCAATAATATTCAACTGTGCCTCCTATGTTTACTAATGAGAAAATGTTGTCAACTCCTATTGTTAGAACAACTTCCATTGAGGATGTGCTTCAATGGTGGAAAAATCCTTCTAGCAGAATCGAAGTCTCAATCAAATGGTTAAATCTTTCATCTTATTTCACTCACAAATTAAGTTGAATGAGAAGACCTAATTGAAAGAGAAAATTGAGGGGATTCCTTTCAATAACTGTGTTCAAATGTGTAATTCAAATGAGAAGACCCTTCCCTAGACTCTGCGCAGAGCGGAAGCTTTATAGCTCCTGGTTGCCCCTATATAATCTCCATGAAACAAAAGGACCCTTAAATGAAAAAGGAGAACAAAAAATATACTTCTGGGGGAAGTTTTTGCAAGTTTTATAGTATGTAATCTATTGCACGTGGACTCCATTATTCACATACTTCATTGCATGCAATAAGCTTGGACCTCTTGTTGCAGGAACTCGGCGGGAATGCTTGGTGGTTTGACCGGTTTCTGGCTCAACATATTGCAATATTTTATTATATTATGACAACTTTAATGTATGCAATAAGCCCAAGAATGGCATGTAAGTATTAAGTAGTTGATTTTTGTTGGTTGGATTATCATGAAAATTTAGTGAAGTATGTTTACATATGATGAGGAGTTTTGAACACACCAAATGAAAAATTGGCTCTTGTTTGATTGAAAAGATAGAAGTTGCTTGTACATTTGAATACATATTGTACTACTAGTTTTATGCTTGGTTATAACAGTGATGCTGATCAACTGGGGTATCAATTGAGGAAGTATCAAACATGTCCATGTGGTCTTTGCTTAGCATAATTGATAAAAAGAAATAAAGAAAACAATTGACATTAAAGTATCAAACTACATTACTGAACTTGAAACAATTAAAACAATACAGTTGATCAGCACAAACAAACAAGAATGAACAAACTAACCTAGATTTCTTTAGCCAAATTATCAACTTTGAATTACAATGTTTGATTGAATTACACATTTCTACCACTCAGTACCTGTCTGCTTGGTTAGCTGAATTTGTCTATGGTTTATTGCTAGTGCAGATCATTTTTCTGAATGTGTAGAGAGTCATGCATTTGAAACTTACGACAAATTTATCAAGGTCCAAGGAGGTATTATGGAGGTTTCTTCTCTTTCTTTTCTTTTATGTGTTATTAAGATTATAGTTGTACGTTTTTATAGTTTATACTCTTGGTTTATGTATGCTTTCATAATTAAGTGAGGGTTGGAAAACCATTGGATTATACTTATCTTGCTTATGAGTCATGATTTATTTGATATGGAAATTAATTAAGATGAGACAAGTTGTTAGGTTGCTCGTTGCGACCAAAAGTCACATGTTTGAGTTCAAAAAGCAGTCTCTTTGCAAAAATATAAGGATAAAGCAACTACAAACAATCCTCAACCCTATCATCACAAAGTCAGGAAATCTTTGTGTTGAGATATATTTCCCACATTGGTTGGATGAATAACTAATATGGAGTTTATAAGGCCTTGGGCACTCCCACCCTTTGAGCTAGCTTTTGGGGTGGTGTATCCCAAGGTTCTTTGACATGGTATCAGAGCCTCGCCGCCCCCACTTTCTCTTGTGGAATTTCTTAGCACAGGTAGGTTGGGCCTATTGCATCATCCACTCTTCAAGCCCAATGTGCTCTCGTGTGAGGGTCATATATAGTCGCAAAGTCAGGAAATCTTTGCACACTGTACACTGGAATTTGCCCTTTATGACCAACTGTTTGGCTGATGTATGGTTAAATAGTGACAAGTTGAGCTTATTCTGGCTTTGTTGAGACTCGAGACTTGCATTTTTTGTTTTTTTATCTATCTTGGATTGACTTGTTCTGGAAATGACCTGAATTTTTCTTATAAATAGAAAAATAACAGAAAAGAAAAGAAAACAGATAAATGGTCCTCCATTGATTATTTAACGAATAACATATTAATCATTTAATTTCATGAAGGTTCCAAAAACTGTTCCTCTTTCCTTCACGTGCAACTTTTATTATGTTGTGTATTCCAGGTGATTCAATAACTCTTAACATGGTCTGATAAAATTTTTTGTAGAGGAATTGAAAAAAATGCCGGCTCCTGAGGTTGCTGTGAATTATTATACAGGAGGGGACTTGTATTTATTTGGTAAGCTTTTCATTTTTATGACCTAAGATTATCTACCGGAGGAAAAAACTGGAATTTCACACTTACCATGTCATTTTCCTCAGATGAATTTCAAACTTCCAGAGTCCCAAATTCTAGAAGGCCCAAGATAGGTATGCCTTGAAACCTGGTCCAACATTCATTACTATTCTGATTTGTTGTGTCTGATCAACCATTTTATTGTCATGGCAAAAGAAAAAGTAGGGGGTTGTGGGGTAAGGAATTTTACTAAAAATAAATCCATGTTAAGAATAATTATTCACTCAATTGTTTAATCAATTGGTTACTCATTTACCACTCTTTGAACATTGTTTATCATTTTTGGTGGTTAATTGTTCATGTCCTGAAGTAGAACTCTTTGCACTCAGAATTCCTTTCTTGTAGTTTCTCCCCAATAAAATACCCTTTGCTTGCATAATTCTTGTTAGAACTCCCACGTTAGGGTGATTGTCTCAGGATCAAACCAAATACTCCATTGCCTTGGACTTATTTAATGCCATAGTAGTTAATTGCGCCGCAATAGCGCTGCAAGCCGCGCCGTATGGGCGTTGCGGTGCCTCGCATCAAGAAACCGCGCCGCGCAGCACCGGAACGCAATAGCGGCCATTGCGATCACATTTGATGCCATATTGCTGTCATAAGGCAAAATGTCAATTTGTCCTAAATTTAAATATGTAACAGAAAAAATTTAAGTGTTTTTTAGTCTATCCGCGTCTCTCTCTCTGTCACTTTTGCTATCTTTGCCTTTAAAAAGTATATATATTTTTTATTATTTCTGTCATATCTATTCCGATTTTCAAACCAAATAACGCTATAGCGTTTTTATGCCTTGGACTTTGATAACTATGTTTAATGCAGTGAAATTTCTGACATCAATGATTAACAATATATTTATTTCCATTGTAGAGAATCTGTACGACGTATTTGTAAATATCAGAGATGATGAAGCTGAACATTGTAAGACAATGAAGGCTTGTCAAACCCATGGGAACCTCCGGTCACCTCATTCGTATGCAGAAGAGGAGGAGGATGATGATGATGAAGCCTCAGTGTGTGGTCTTGAAGCAGATTGTGAAGGAATAGTAGACTGTATAAAGAAATCTGTTACTTCTAGTCCAGCTAAGGTGAAGTAAGATATGTGGCACATTACTAATGCATTCATATAGAAAATATATACGAGGCAGGGGATAATGATTAGAGTTAGTAAATACCGGGCTCCTTTAAAGTAAAATTGTCTCTAAATATTAAATAAGCAAGATTATATTTATTTATTCTTAAATTTTATTCGGTTAAGTTTGTGATTCAACCGAATGAAATTTAAATCAAAGTTTCACTTATTTTCAGAGATAAATTTATTTGAAAGGAGTTTTTTTTTTTTGTTAAATTTTTATGCATGCAGAGAAAATGTGGATCTTATTTACTTCATCCTCAAATATGCAAGAATTAGTTTTTTTTTTTTGTTTTTTTTTTTTTAAAAAGAACGAGATATTGTAGGAGTTTCATGTAATCTTTCCTAGTACAATGTTAATGAAGTGTTCGTGTCACTTGGTTTATATAAGCTTCATGTGAGGGCGTAAATAGGCTAGGTTTTGATTTAAATAGACTAGGCGTGTGTAAAAAATATTGTGTTTGGCCTAGCATGTGTAGGCTCCAAATTATAAGTCTGGTCTGACCTATATTTAAAAAATAAAAGCTTTGGCCTAGGCTTGTTAGCCTTTTAAACTTATTAAACATTCAATAATTAAAAAAATAACTAAAATAATATTACTTTATTATTCAAAATTATTAAAATAATAATTTTATTTATTTTGTTTAAAATAAATAATATGATATAGGTCAGCCTATAGGCTTATAGGCTCTACACACATGTACAAAAAGTCTATGGCCTATTTTTTAAATAGTTTTTTTAAAAATCTAGGCTTATTCTATTTTACTATTTGAAATAGGCCAAATCTAGCCTAATATACGGCTTAGCCCATTTACACCCATACGCATAGGGATGTGTATGGGTCGAACTGAACCGTATTTTTTGAAAAACTGAACCGGATTGGTTTAAATGGTTCGGTTCGGTTCAGAAGTGGTTCGAAACCGGTTCGAGTCGATCCTCTTTTGAAAAGTAAAAAAATTAAAATTAAAAAAATAAAATTATAAAAATTAATTTGGTTTGTTTTGAAAATGGTTCGGTTCGGTTCGGAAACGGTTCGGAAACGGTTCGGTTCATGCACCGATTTTTTAAAAATCGGTTCGGTTCATGAACCGGTTTTTTAAAAATCGGTTCGGTTCATGAACTAGTTTTTTAAAACCAATTATTTTATGGAGCGGTTCAGTTCAGTTCATGGTTCGACCTATTTTTTTGGTTATTTTGCACACCCCTACCTACTCACATGGTTTGCATAAACTTTAGCCCCAATGCGGGTATTAATTATTGGGTTTTATAATTCTCATTTTACATGAGAATTGAAATCTCATGTCATAGAGATAAAAGCACGTGAGACCCATGTGTTAGAAAAAATCATATGTGAGACCCATATCAGCACGAAAATCGAAGGGTGTGTAGGAAAATTCCAACTCTCATGTTACATGAGAATTATAAAACCCTTAATTATTTGTAATTTTTAAATACCCCCAACTCTTCCCCGCCCATCACTTTACAGAAAAAAAAAAAAACCCTTTTTTCTTGCAACAAAATGTATCATGGCACAATCCAAAAATGCATTAAAATCCACATATAATTCAACAGATATTAAACAGTGGTACTCCAAAGGAAGTTAAAATTCATTTGAATTAACTAAAATGTAAGAGGTATTTTAAAGATGAAAGTATGGAGTTAATAGTTATTAAAATGTCAATATTTTAAACATTGTTTTTTGTTGCTCTACTACTTAAAAATAGATACACATAATTCACTTTCATCTAGACCAGTTATTCCTGCATGTCAATCGATCATTTGCTTGCAAAAAAATAGGAACACTCAGCACTTTCCCCTCGGTTTGGAATGTGTCAGCTGGAACACTGCATGTGGCCAACTTAAATCCAATCCCAAACTCTCATCATCCTTTGCTTTTGATAAGACCCTTTAGGTACAGATATTAGACAGATGACACTCCACCTATTAAAGTTTCTTTTTCTCTTTTCCTTTTTTAATGGAAATCAAGCGTCCTCTTTTTCTTTATGTAAAATCTGCATTGATAGATCACGTGTATATACCTTTTCCGTTCTCTTTGGGTACCAAATTGCACCCAAAAGTTATTAGCATTTTGATATTTCGGCCCCCCTTTTCCCCAAATTTTCTCTACAAAATATGGGGTCCAATTAGTTATTTTGTTTAAAAGTGTATCGTTTTATAAAATTTTAAATTACAAATTTTGTGTTGAATAATATAAATTGAGTATTAAAGTTATAAATTGAATAATATAGATTGCGTACTTGTCAAAAAGTTACACATTTTTATAGCAATTTGTAATTTTTATTATTTACTGTAACTTCAAAGTAGTTAGTAGGATACTCTGTTTTTTGAAGAGAGTATAGAGATAAACCCTAAATTATATGTATTTTAAAAAGTTCACACAAATCTAATATTTAGATAAATAAAATAAGTTATTTATTTTTACACACTTGTTCTATATTGGAGCATTAAGCCCCTTTTTCTGCCTATTTACCACCCCCAAAGGATAAATTGACCATGACATGGAATATTGTGGGAGAGTGACCAAAGTGCCACGTTTTGACAAAAAAATTATCAAACTGCAACGCCAACAGTAAATTTTACCAAGGATAAATTGACCATGACATGGAATATTGTCCCCTCTTTCGAAATGATCACTTTATCACCATTGTTGAATGATTCATCATATTTGTCCCTCACCTCACACTCGAATAAATCTTTGCTGTTACTGTTGCACGAAAGATTCAGTATATCCCACTAATAAAAATATGACATGTCAACTAAAATTTTCTTTTCTCTACCAAATTTTTTTTCTCTCTTATAATGTGTAATGATTCCATTGATAGAATGCACTGAATCTTGATACAACAGTAGCACCAAAGACTTGTTCCTCACACACACTTGCATATTCGCAGTGCCACTTCATAATTTCTGGAATATTACACAACTATCCATACAAGACGCTTTGGTCATTGACGCATTGTACACTCTCTCGTCATCATTTGTGCATTCAACAAGTGACCACACACCACGCTAAACCATCATCTTTTCCCTTACATTGACCGTCATAGAATTTTGATCTTCCTCATACCAACTTTTATAGCTCGGTTGACACATCTTCTTCTTCTTCTTTTCCTTTTATTTCCTCAAATATATAAGGAGTGAAAATGATTAAGAATTTTCATGTATATAAATAAGGTCAAATAACTTATATATAAATCTTGTTTTCAATCCAATAATTCAAATAACTAATAAATTATAATCTTTAAATATAAATGAGTTCAATAACCAATACTAAAAAGAAATTATAAGGGTGAAAAAAATCTTACCTTGTATAAGTATTTTTTGAATTGATTATGATTGTTGAAACGGAAAAATGTTTCTCGTTTTAAAGAATATAAATAATTATATTTTAAGGTATATTTATTTATTTTTAATATTCTCTTTCTTAATTTTATAGAGAGAAAAAAGGTTAATAAATAGGGAATGGTTATATTGGCTATTTATTTAATCTTGAAACTAAGGGAGAAAAAAGCAAAACAATAATAAAATTATTATATTTGAGACTGTTGAATCAAATCTAATATAACAAGAGGGAAGATATTTTTACTACCAAAAATTTTCACTACCAATCTAATCATCATTGGATCAAAGAGAGAGAAGGTTAAAAAGTTTATGAAGAGAGATAAAATATTGATCCAATGGTTATTAAATAGGTAGTAAGTTGGTAGTGGAAAATTTTGGTAGTAAGAATATCCCTCATCATATAACAATAATAAAAAGATAATAAAATTAAATAGATAAATATTATATTTTTTCCTAATAAATATACCATAAAAATTCAAATGGTGTGCTTTAAAATTATATTCACTTACAAGAGTCTAAACAATATACATAAAGAAATGAAATGCAGGACTCAGGATCACTGGGTGTTGAATGTTCCTTAATCGTACGGTCCAAGAGGACAAAGGCGCGGAACAGTGATCATTTTGTCATTCTTCCCAATCTTTTTAATCTAAATACCACGCCAACAGTCTTATTTCTCAAACTGCCACATGGGCAAGTTCGCTGGGCAATGTAGCGAACTATACTTGCTGATGTGTCATGTTCCTGGTGGTTAAAAAGTTCGCTACCCGGAGTAGCGAACTTGGCTGCAGTAAATGCTGACAGGTTTGGCAAGTTTCGCTGTTCCTTAAAGCGAACTAGGTGTGTCACGTGTCTGACACGCACCTAGTTTGCTGAGGGTCCAAACGAACTATATGCCATGTGGCAAAAGCCACACAATTCGCTGAATGGGCTAGCGAACTAGGTGCCAAGTGGCAGCCACTGACACAGTTCGTTGTACCCTGTAGCGAACTCTGTGCCACGTGGCAGTTCCCTGGAAGTTCGCAACATGGGGCAGCGAACTACCTGCCGACAGTTCGCTGGCCTGTATAACGAACTCAGTGCTATTTATACCCACCTCTTCCCCTCCCACACCCACTTTGTCATTCTGCTGCGTCTTTCTTTAAAATATCCACTATTTTTTGTTATTTTTTGTCATTTCAGTACATAATGAGTGAGAGTAACAATGATGTAGTATGCATTCTATATTACAGTGAGAGAAGATATTTTGGACTGAATGGTCAAGTGTTTGAAGGAGATATGATGATGTTCCGCATGAGTCTGTGTTGCAAATATATTGAGTTGAAGAAAATAATATACAAGAAGTTGAGATTACAACGAGGTCAATCCCTGTCTCGACTGATTGGTAGATGCGCCTCTGGTAACCCGGTGCAATGGGTTGCTGTGGAGGTTGTGGAGGATGAAGATGTCTCATTAGAAGTTGATGCATTTTGACAACATGGAGAGTCCTCATACATTGAGTTGTATGCGGAACTAAACACTAGTGGAGAAGCAAGCACTCAAAGTTCCGTCCCTACCAGTTTCTCCATATACATTAACCGGGAGCCGCAAGTAAATCGGGATGATATGCATGTCTCACCCCCACCACCATCACCCCCACAATCATCTGCTGGAAAGGATGGCCTCCAGCGCGGCCACAAATAACCTCCCCATCCATGGGCAACCCCAGCAGATGGTGAACATCCTCCAAGGTGATTGTCACCTCACCCATCGACATATGAAATGTACGCATCTCTCAACCGGAGCCGATATCAGTGAGTGATCAATCTGTGTACGAAACAATAATAATATACCAAAATTTATAAAATATCCAACTATGAATGTAGCTAATACAAAAGCAATTTTCACCAACCTCGTGGTTGCGTAGACGCGCAACATGATAAAATCCAGCCTGCCTAAGGTAAGGTTCTATATCCTCCGGTATATCAGTGTGATCGTGTGTTGCAGCGTGCCTAACATTAAGGACACGATCACGTACCGATGGGTCATTCGATGTGTTCCACACATGGGTGAAAATGTGTTTCTCCTGCAACACAAGGAGAGAATGATAGGATGGACCCGGGTCGATGAAAGTCTCATGCAGGTCGTGCATCGATCTATTCACAAAAACAATTATATTAGAATTACAAAATTATAATATATAAAAACTAAATACTAATTACTAAGAAATAATTAAATATCAAACATGTGGAAAATATTCTATAATTCATAAATAAATAAACATTAATTAATAAAAAAATTACAACATTAATATACATAGAAAAATGTGCATAATTAAATATTACTTAATTTTTTTTTGTATAACCCAGAGGTATCCTCATTCAATCTCCTCCAGTCACCTTGCCCTCGGGGTACGGCCCTGTAGGCTAACCCCTCATTGGAACAACGGGTGCATTGAGCTTCGCTACCAGGGGAAGGATGAGACTAGTCCCCCAACCGAGAAGGAGACACTTTCCTCCTCTGGCACTCAAATATTTTCCAAGAATTTGCTTGAGGCAGGATTTGAACCCCTAATTCAAGCAAACCCTTAGAAGCTCAGTTGCCAACTGAGCTATCCTTGGAGGTTATTACTTAATTTTATTAAATAATGCATAAATAATACCACACAATTAATGTTATTAAAAATTAATATGATACAATTACTAATTCTTCTAACCTAAGTTTTCCACCCTAAATAAATTCACATTCACAATTAATATCGTATAATAATGGGTAGCCAAAAAATAATATCACACAATTAATATTTAACACCATATTTTCAACTTATAAATAAATATATTTAATATTATATAACTACATAATGTCATTTAATTTAATATTATTAAGAATTGAGTAATAAAAAAATATTAAATACCAAAATTTAACCCTCACAAAAAAATACCAAAATTTAATAACATTAATCTACAAAATTTTGTAACCTATTTTGCAACCCTATAACTAAATAATGTTTTTTAATTTAATATTATTAAATCTCCCATTAATATTGTATAAGTTTTCACCCTAAATAAATTCACATTCACAATTAATATTGTATAATAATGGGTAATAAAAAAAAATCACACAATTAATATTTAACACTATATTTCAACTTATAAATAAATATATTTAATATTATATAACTACATAATGTCAATTAATTTAATATTATTAAGAATTGCAAAATAAAAAATTAATAAATACCAAAATTTAACAACATTAATCTATAAAATTTTGTAACATTTTGCAACCCTATAACTAAATAATGTTTATTAATTTAATATTATTAAATCTTTCATAATAAAATTTTTATTAAATACAATTAACAACATTAAAATAAATTTTTTCTAAACTACATTTCATCCTATAACTAAATATAATATAAAGAATAATTTATTCAATACATGTTTTAACGACATTAATATACAATTTTCCCTACCGTACGGTACCAACCAATAGCTAAATAATATGGCACAATTAATATTAGTAATAAATGCCTAATTACCAATTATTAATTAATAAATTTAACAACATTAATATAAATATTGTATAAACTAAGTTTAAATTCTTTATATAATATCAAACAAGTCATATTATTAATTAATACATTAATATAAATATAAAAATCTAACAACACTAATATTAAATCATACATTCATAACAAACAATTATATCCTATTATCACAATTGTCTTCTAAACTAAGGTTTCATGGTAAAAATAATTATTAATAACATTTAAATACAATACAAAAAGCTGTAAAAAATAACTATATAAAATACTAATCTTTAATGTAGAGAGAGAAAGGTGGTCGTTGCACCAAGTTCGCACCCTTAGTGAACTTGGTGCATGTTTGCCAAGTGTCATTGTAGCTGTTACGCAGAGTTCTCCTGGCCAGCGAACTTCTCTGCATGTCTGCCACGTGGCTGGGCAGGTGGGAACGTGCATGGGTATCTTTTTTTTGTATCAACGTGCAGGGGTATTACTTGCACTAGTTCGCTACCTGCTGTAGCGAACTTGTGCACCACCAGGAACGTGACACATTAGCAAGCAGAGTTTGCTACATTGCCAGCGAACTTACCTCGTGGCAATTTGGAAAATAAGACTATTGGCGTGACATATAAGTAAAAAAAATTGGGAACAGTGACAAAATGATCACTATTCCCTAAGGAACAGCCCCACCTTGCCATGCTGAATATGTAAATTCTAATATATCATATCTATATGATCTAATCATGTTCGTAAACAACATAAACAATTAAATTAAACTAAGGGAAAAATGTGTATCATTTCAAAGAATGTAAAGTTATATTATTTTACGTGAGAGAAAGAAATAGATAAAAGAGAAGAGAGTGGATAAAAAAATATAAATGTGTAGATCTCACTTTTTTATAAGAGTAAAATGATATAAGTTATGTCATTTAAAAGTATAAATATTGCTTACAAAAAAAAAGTACAAATATTTTTCCCTTAAACTAAATCTGAAAAAAAAAATCATAAATACGAATAAAGTAATTTGTGAGTTTTTTGATTACTCTTCCAAAGCCGAAGGACCCAAAATCTGAAGCCATCCTTGTTGGAATTTTTTGGAGGAGGGATATTCTTATTAGCAAAATTTTCTACTATTAATTTACTACCTATCTAATCACCATTGGATCAATATTTTCTCTTTTTTCAATTTTTTTTAACATTCTCTCTTTGATTCAATGGTGATTAGATAGGTAGTAAGTTAGTAGTAGAAAATTTTGGTAGTAAGAATATCCTTCCTCAATTTTTTTGAATGTTACGGGGTAGGATATTGTAACAACTAACTAGTATTACTACCAATGTTATTACCAATCAATTGCATCGTTAGATCGATTATGTTGATCCAACGGTTATATTTCTTTTCATCTTTGTATGATTATTATTTCTCATATTTAATATTTTCACATTCAATATTGAAAATCATAACCATATAAATGTAGAAATAAAAATCATAACTATATAAAAGTAAAAATAAATGTAAAGTATTAAATATGGTTAATGGTGGTGTGGAACTGGATTCTTCAAAGTTTTTGAAGAGTGCCCACGAGCTGAAAGAAGGGATTAAGAGATTTCAGAATGAGGACTATGTTGGTGCTCTTAAACTGTATGAGAAAGGTCTTGTGCTAATTCCCAAGACTCAGCCTGATAGGGCTGTGTTTCATAGCAATAGAGCAGCGTGTTTGATGCAGATGAAGCCCATTGATTATGAACTTGTGATTGCTGAGTGCACCATGGCGCTTCTGATGCAACCACACTTTGTGAGGGCACTTGTTCGGAGGGCTAGTGCGTTTGAGGCTATAGGCAAGCATGAAATGGCAGTGCAAGATGTTAAAATGTTGTTGGGAACTGACCCTACTCACCATGATGCTTTAGAGATTGCTCAGAGATTGAGGACAGTGTTGGGACCAAAGAAGCAGGACAAGTTCCAACCCATTGAAAATGGTCCTGAGACCAAGTACCAATTAAACCCCTCAAATTCAAATGGCTTGCACAACTGACAGTGAATTGCAGTTTTAGAGTGAAGTGATGGAGGGAGATGAAAGTGAATATGTTTGGAAAGCTCCTGATACCAAGGTTGATAAGATAGAGAAAGATGGTCCAAAGGAAAAACCAGTTGTTACAGAAGTGGAGATGGATGATTGGTTGTTTGAATTTGCTGAGCTTTTCCGGTCACATGTTGGTATTGATCCAGATGCTCATATTGACTTGCATGAGCTTGGGATGGAGATTTGTTCAGAGGCACTCGAGGAAACGGTAACCTATGAAGCACCGACTTCGACACGGCATTTTCTATACTTTCCCAATACGTTCTTAATACGACCATTAATTCGTCGATATGATACAATACGTTTTTGATACACGTATCCGGTACTGAATTTTTTTTTTTGTTTGGAGTATCGGTGCTTCATGGACGGTAACTAGTGAGGAAGCTCAGGATCTCTTTGACAAAGCTGCTTCAAAGTTTCAGTCAGGGGTGGCTGCTTTGGCATTCCTCAACTGGGGAAATGTATCGGAATGCTTCAAAGGGTAATGTGACGGTAACTAGTGAGGAAGCTCAGGATCTCTTTGACAAAGCTGCTTCAAAGTTCCAGGGGTGGCTGCTTTGGCATTCCTCAACTGGGGAAATGTACACATGTCCGCTGCTGGGAAACATATCCCCTTAGATGAATCAGTAGTGGCAGAACGGCTTCAAGTTGCGTATGACTGGGTCAAGGAAAAATTCTCTTTGGCAAGTGATAAGTATGAACAAGCACTCTTGATTAAACCAGACTTTTATGATGGATTGTTTGCTTTGGCAGCATCAATTTGAAATGGCTAAGCTTCATTGGTCTTTCACACTTGCTAGGAAGGTAGATTTATCAGGCTTGGATTCTACAGAGACACTTCAACTTTTTAACAGTGCAGAGGAGAAGATGAGAGCTGCAAACTGATATGTGGGAGAAGCAGCAAGAACTGAGAACAAATGAGCTAAAGGACCAGAATACAAGCAAGAAAGAACTATTGATAAGAAGAAAAATAAAGGGAGGTGCCACTGAAGGTGATATATCTGCAGAGCAAGCAACTGCCATGAGATCGCAGATTCACCTTTTCTGGGGTAATATGCTATTTGAACGGTCTCAAGTTGAGTGCAAATTAGGAATGGGTGATTGGAAGAAAAATCTGGATGCTGCTATTGAGTGTTTTAAGCTTGCAGGAGCTTCAGAGACCGATATTTCAATGGTAATAAAGAATCATTGCTTCAATGAAGATACAACCGAATTGCACTGGCGAAATGAGATCAATGAGGCTAGTAGAATTTGAGATGAATGATGTGGCTTTGAAATATCATTTATGTCTGTTCAGTGGTATATCCAATGAAGCCTTTGGGGAAAGAATGTCCTGATTCTGAGCTCAAAAGGGAATTCTGCATGCTTTTTAAATGAAAATTGAAAATTTTGGGTTCCTAAACTAGATAGTTCTGCGATTGTTTATCCTTTATTTTTTCTTGTGTTCTTGTTAATCTGAAGGAGAATATTTATGAACATTATTTTCACAATATGACTTTCCAATAATCAATTTTAAACACCAAAGATATGTCATTCTTTTCCCCTATCTTGGGTGTGTTGCAATTTGCTGAGGAAAGCGTATTCCTTGAAAAGATTTGTAAGCACATTTTTTTCATTATAAATCCTTCAGAGGCTAATATGAACTCATCTATTTTTTATTTTATTTTTAAAAGTTATAGTGAAAATATAGTGTTATCTAATAATTTATGGGGCCTTGCTATCCTCTTCTGGAAACGGATATGACACGAGCCCATTATTAAACTACCTTATGCTGTATAAGCCCATTTTTTTTGGTTTGCTTTGTGTTTTTTTTAATTCCATCTGAAAGTAGAAGCAGTGAGGATCGAACTCGTGGACACTGAAGCTTTGATACTATGATAAACATCACTTCAACCCAAAATCTAAAGGCATTTGGTGAGGATAAATTAATTATTTTATATTTCTCTAAAGTATGATTTTTCCTCGTACACCAAAAAATTAATATAGAGCTTCAAATTGATTTTCAGTGCCTGATAGGTTTGTTTCCTATTTGGACATTATTTGCATATAAATATAGGGTTTTATAATTCTCATGTTGAAGGAGAGTTGAAATCTTATGTTATAGAATAAAAAGCATTTTTCCTCGTACACCAAAAAATTAATATAGAGCTTCAAATTGATTTTCAGTGCCTGATAGGTTTGTTTCCTATTTGGACATTATTTGCATATAAATATAAAGCTTCAATTTCTTCGGAGCATGCAGTGTGAATGCATATTAATCTTATAGAACACAAAAGTATTCCATTTTACCAGCAATAAAGTAATAGAAGGAAAATCTGTGTTGTTGATAGACATCAGCCTATCCATTCAACACTTATCCTAGTCACACTGTTGATTGCATTCTTTTCCTTTATTATAACATGTTCATGATTATTAACTTGGCTTTCTTTTTTTTACCCCTTTGGGGTAAACTTGCATGCTATTATTCTTCAATGTCAAAAATTCAACTATATTCGAAGTGATTTTTTGGTGTCTGAAGGAAAGCAGCTTTGGTGAAGTGGTCCTTGTGGTCCCAATTTAGCATTATGACTAGTTGAAGTTCCCCATACACGTTTTTATAAATCAGAGCCAAAAATAAATCCAGAATCCATTAGTTTGTTCTCTTATAAACTATAATGTCCTATTTTTTTATATATATTTTTTTCCAATTCTTTAATTTCATTATGCTGCTGATAGCCACTTACTAGTGTTGGTTTTTAAATCCAAGGAACCTGCTTTCTTACTTTTAGATTGTTAATATGATTAATATCTAGTTTGGTTGCTGTCCAATAGATTTAATATGTCATAAGGTGCCTTTCGTTTCCTCAAATAGAATCACCAATCTCCCGGTTTAAAAAGTAAACTGCTATCATAGATTGGAATGTCACGGATTGCATAACATGAAGTTTTTTTTTTATATTATATATTATTTAAAGAAGGTGCAAGCACTTAAGTAAGGGAGAGAGAATAGATGAGATCTAGTGAGTAATTAAGCCTTTAACAGCATCATGATTAGGACCAATATATGCCAATTGAAATACACGTGTTGACGTAATTGAAGTTATTAAGGGACAACTTATTTATTAAGGATAAATATGTTTTGGCTTTACATCACCTTTGCAAATACAAAACCACAGGATATGCTACTCAATGAACAAGATATAATAATAGGGTCTCTCTCTCTCTCTCTCTCTACATATATATGTATATATATATATGTAATTTTAAATGCATGTACAGCATATTGTTACAAAGCATAATAAGCCAAATTAAGAGCAATTATGAGAGACAATTTCTTGTGAAATAGGCAAGATGAGGTTACTTTATAAACAGAACTCAGTACATCGCACTTACATAAACACCACAGACAACATCATTGATCACACACACAATATATATGATCGAGCTAATACTTTATTTTGAACTATAAGGTTTATACTACACATGCTTAAGCTTCCATACCATACCAAACACTAAAGGGTAAGCTTAGTAGCCTTATCACATTAATTAACAGAAACACACATAATGGATCAAATGCTTCCATAAGCTCAGGCTCAGACAATTTCTATGGGGCCCAAATTAACGTTGGAGATGGCCTTCATGGCTTCAAATCTTGGCTCTTTGGCCTGGAACTTGAGACCAGCATAGAGCTTCATGTAATCATCAAAAACAAATTTTGGGTAGACTTGGTTTGTCTCATCTTCCTTCACCAAGGCTGGTGCTGGAGAGATGACAGCATCATTGCCTGGGTTGTAGAATGAGGCTAGAGACATTCTATTACCTTCTGTTTGAGCAAGTACTCTGTGCATGACGCTCTTGTACTTGCCATTGGTTATGACCTGTTATCACCAGAAAAGCACTAAACTGTTAAATTTTAGAATCAAGTTAATAAATGCATTCATTGCTAAGACTATGCTATAGGGTGTCATGGAACCTATTTTGACCACAAGGACTAAAAGCTTGCTTATGAGTGATAAATCACCTTAATAGTTTTATATTAATATCCCATGCAAGAGTCTTTGGACTTAAGCGTGTATAATGGACAATTCCATTCTTCTTTTGTATATGAAAAATGGGGCGGTGAGGTTCAAACTCATAATCACTTTATCTTATAAGGCAACAAATTCAACTCAATAGTTTAAGCTCGTAAGTGATATTATCTTAATAATTTATAATATTAAGATCTCGAAGTAAGAAATTAACATTATATATACCTCAAGTTGGTCACCAAGGTTGATGACAATGGAGTGAGGCATTGGTGGGACATCAATCCACTGGTCATCCTTGAGGAGCTGCAATCCACTGACCTTGTCATCTTGGAAGAGTAAGATGACACCACCAGCATCTGTGTGGGCTCTGAGGCCCTTGATGAGTTCAGGCTTGGTACAAGGAGGGTAGTTGCTAACTTTGGTGCCAAAATTTGGGCCCTTTGATCCATAAAAGACCTTCTTCAGGTACCCTTTCTCAAGCCCCAGATTCTCACACAGCAAGTCAAGAAGTAGCTCTGCCAGTTTCTCCAATTCATGTGCAAATTCCTTCATTGCCTTCCTGAAATTAAAATGCCCCAAGAAAAAAAAAAAAATATTGTACCAAAAATAAGCACATATAGATGGCCAAAGATATATATTTTTATATATATATGGTTTAACAAACAGTAAGTAGTACCTGTAATCTTCATCAAGATCAGGGATCTCTGAAATGTTAGAGACTGGAAGATGGCGCAAAAAGAAGGTGCTTTCCCAATCTAACTCATTAACTTCTGACTCAACAGAATCAAGACCTTTGCTTGCCACCATTTCTTTGAACCTTTGCTCCCTACGCTTCTTGTAGTCCTCTTTTGAGAGCCTCTCCACCGTGTCCATCAACTCAATGGATATCCCATGGTTCACCAACTTGACAAAGAAAAAAAAAACCAAAGAAAAGGGAATTAAAACCCACAAAAAAAATAATGTTGCCAAAGCCTTTTCAGCATAAAGGATATGAAGTACCTCAAAGAAACCCCAGTTCTCACAGGCATCTTTAATCATCTCCATGGTTGCTCCTCTCTCTTCGTTGTTAAGCTTCCCCATGTCAACTATTGGAAAGTTTGCCATTTGCTTCTTTCTTTTCTCTTTCACTTTAATCAGCTATGTGAGTATATGCTATGAAGAGTGCGGTTTTAGGAGGTGCAACTTGATGAATTTATAGACCTTCAACTTCAAGGAGCGGCTAAGAATTGAAGAAATTAATTTAAGGATTAATCTTTATTCACATGACCTCAGATAATCTCTTTATATTTTTATATATGTGTATGAAATAATTTTATTTCCTACTTGATGAGAAATATTAATCCATTAAGAAAAGTTATACTGATACATGTTTCCTTATTATCTACATATTGTTATATGTAATACCAAAATAAAATAAAATAAAATTATATATTAGGAAAATAATTTAGTAAATCGTATAAAAATAATCAATTCGTTTTAGTCTTAAGATATATATTTATTGTTGAGAGAGGTTTTTAGGTCTTCCTCTAGAATTAATAGATTGAGTTTAATCCTAAAAGATACGGTTTATAATTTTTTATTTTTAAATTACACTATTTTTTAAAATGATAAAACACTTTTGAGTGAAGTCATTATATTATAGTTTATAATTTTATATATATATATATATATATTTTTTATTTGTCAAAATAACCTTTTTCATAAAATATATATAAGATATTTTTAGGTAACTTTGTATATGTATTCCTGAAATAAGAAAAAGGTTTTTACTTATGTCATTTAATGTCTACTATTTTAACAATATGATGTGACATACATTAAATTAATAAGACATAATAATAGCTTACACTTACTCTAAGGACATTTAAGAATTTCTTCACTATCAGTAATTGCGTCTAATACACATTAATGTTATCAATTTGATACCTCATAATTCAAATTCTAAATATCCCAGCCCCTCAATCAAGTTTAGTTTACACATCATTCAACTTACCACCACGTGCGATTATTTCCTCCATTACACAACTAGCCCTCATATATGAGAGAATTCTTGATCCACCATTGATCAAGCAATATATTATATTAAAAAATTTGAATATGATATGAACCGATATAATTACACTCTGGAATTACTATTTCTCAAAGTTCACGGACTCGCCCACAATAACATGGGGTAAAAATTAATTGGTGAATGAGATTTTCAATAATTTAACACGTGTATGCAGTGTGCAGCCAACATATTGAGTTAAAATCACTAGCTTACAATCGAGAAGTTGAAAATTTATTATTAAGATATCATATTTCCACTTTTCCGAAGTAAATGAAACTTCTTTCGTCTAGTTAACGAAGTATTCGAGGAATAAAAAATGCTACTTTTATTTGAGCTGAAAATGATGTGAGTTTTAGTGGATATGATGGTATATATGTTCGAGCCTAAAATAATTAATCTGAATTTTGAAGAAACCATTGATGTTTTTAAAACAAAAGAGAGGAGGATGCTTTCACCGTATTGAATAGTGCCACTTGAAGAATATAGATTTAAATATAGAAATAAACTAAGTTGGGTGGGAAACTTTAATCTCGGGAAAAGGAAAGAGACAGCAAAAAAATAATCTATAAAAGAAACTTACGATACAACACCCCAAAAGTTAATTCAAGGGGTGGGAGTGCCCCAAGACCTTATAAATCTCACATTAGTTGCACATACAACCAATGTGAGATTATATATCTCAACACGTGACGCAAGAGCCCTTTAGGCTTGAAGCGTGGAATATGCATGGGCCCAATATTTGGTTTACCTTTTGTGCTTTTTATTTTAATTTCATTTTAAAGTGGGGGCGTTGAGGATCGAGCATCAAATACCATATAAAGAACTTTGGGATACATCACCACAAAAGCTAGCTCAAAGACCTTATAAACTTCACATTAATTGCACATACAATCAATATGAGATTATATATCTCAACAGCAAACAAAGTTTAATCTCAAAGTTTTAAAAGACACTGCAGAAACTTGTGGAGAATGCATGTGTACACATACTGATGGACCCCTACCATCTTTTGTCACTTGAGAATGTGACCATGTTCTTCGTTAAGGGTTTGAGTCATCTTCGTTTTTGGTAGGAAATGGGACCCTACTTGGGTGGCTGTTCAGTGTTCATCCTCTCTTGGTTTTTTCAGAAACTGACCCAACCTCACATCCACAGGTGGCTACCATCTTTTCTTTTGCACGCGCTTCTCTCTTTCTTTTTTATTTGGGTTTTTTCTTTGTTAGTTGTTTTACATTTTTTTTCCCTATAAGAGATTTGTAACTTTCTTGTCTTTTTTTTTTTCTTTTTTTTTGGTAAACACTTTCATGTCTTTTTTCTTCTAGGGAAGCACGGACAAGTTAAAGAATCTATGATGAAACGATCAAGCTAGTCTCTCATTATTAAACATCCTATAAAGGATAGACATAAAGCTAAGCTTTAGACATCATGATACCAAAATCAATTATCCTCTCTTCTCAATTGATTATACTTTTAACTCGACAAAATCATTCACCTAATAATTATGCTATTTAAACCGAAATTAAAAAAATCTAATCGCGTAGATATAGATGCGCTTACATTATTTTATATTACATTACTACGATACATCCTCGATATCCCATATCTCATGTAGCATTTTCATTGTCCATTAGTGGCGTTGGCATCAATCTCTAACTCGAGATTATCATTCATAAAACCTTAATTGTTTAACACATGAATAGCGATATCAAAAATCAAATTATATATGAAAAAATGTTTCTTTTATGACAATAGGAAAAGTTATCTTCTATAACCACAAAGCAACATTATTTTGAGGTTTAAGATTAAAAATAAAATATATTTTAAAAAATTTACATTCCTGTTTATATTATAAAGTTTAATAAAATATCTTTTATTTTTAATCTTTAACCCCAAAATAATATCATTTTGAGGTTGCCATAAATAATTTTATATATCATGTATAGGAGAAACGTCAAAAACCCTATTCTACCTTACCTCCTTCTTTTTTTACATATACGCTACGTCCTTAGATCCCAAAAAAATAAAAAATAACTAACAGAGTTAAAACAAAGATATCTAGTTAAAAAATATTATTTATTTGTGTTATTAAAATTGGCTCAACCGTACGGACCACTAATGAGTATGGTTCAGCCAATTAACTGGTCATGCATACAACCTGATCAAGAACTAATGAAACAATCAAAACTCATGTTCAACCGATATTAATCCGGTACCATTTTCTAGTTGAACCGATTTTTTAAACTGGACATGCATACAATCTGATCAAGAACTAGTGAAACGATCAAAACTCAAGTTCAACCGATATTAATCTGGTACCATTTTCTAGTTGAACCGGTTTTTTAAACTGTGCCAAAATATTTCACCACAATTTTACTATGGGGATTTGAATTTGACACCTAAGGGAAGAATAGTGAAATGCTAACCACCAAGCCAAATTATTTTGATTGTAACATTACTTTCATTTATATATTTGTTATATATCTTTACATAAATTTAATTTAAGCGATTCTACCAGTGATTCATTGACCCACTACTCCAACCAAGTCGATGATCGGTTTGAATTTAATAATATTGTTATTTATATTTGATGATACCATCCGGATAAGAATTCGGTAAGTAATGGTTTGATAATCAACCTATCAAATAGAAAAATAAGATGTCATCATCCTTGATATTGTTCATTGCATGAGATTGATGCATACACAGGAGCATGCTTAATTAAGCTGGCTTTTGGTTTTATTATTCTTATTATTTGGTGTCCATAAGAAACTTATATCAAAAGAAACTGAAAGTGATCTACAACAAGAACAAAATAAAATTGCGTAACTAATTAAAATGCAAAGACAAAATTGACCGATGACCTCATTATGATGGATACACTAATATATAGATTTGGCAGCAGCCAGCAAGAGGGATGAAAAATGGCACAACACAATGCAGCCATCGCTCGTGGGTGCATGAACTGGGGCAGCCTTCGATTATATTTTTTGGAAATACAACATTATAATAAAATGCCTATATATCATTTTCATATTATTTATTCTTTTCTTTCTTTTTCCCTTTAATAAAATGCTTTAGTCCATTGACATCTATCCACATATCAATGGATTAAAGCAACAAGGCGATAATAACTTGATTACACACTACATCTCAAACCAAAATCTCGAGACATTAAATTTATGAATTCTTTCAATTAATTATATATTCCACTTCTAGCTCATTATTTCCCTGACCGCACTACAACAATGGTATTAAAGCTGATGGTTGATTGACATGTATTAGCCAAGTGTAATTGGTTGGGTCAAGTTTTGCAAATGGTGAGATTTACCCATTCTTGATTAATAATCCCATAAAAGAATGAGCTAAGCATGGAATATATAAGTGAAAGAACCATAAACTTAATCTCTTTAAGATTTTTAATTGAGATGAGGTGTCGAAACCCATTTATTGTTATAGATTATCACTTATTGTAATTCTCCCATGGGCTTTCCTCCTTATCCAACAACATGAACATGAATCTTTATAAGTTATTTTCATCCAGTCCTTTTACAATTAACTGAAAGACAATATTGATACGTAATCTACATGTTTTATGGTAGATCAATGAAGTGATGATCTGTTTTTGCCTAGTTGTTTTGCTAAATTGATTTGTGTAAATCTTCGTATAAAGATGCTTTATAGTTCTGGGATAAAAGTAAAAAGAATCTGGTCAATTATCGAATTGTATGACATCATACTCTTTAATAAAGACTGTAGTTGATATTACATACGTAGTTATAAATAGTTTAATATATTTTTTTATGAAATTTAGTTTTTTAAATTCTATTCGTTGGTTTAATGTTAACCGTGGAGATGTTTGGCATATATACTATCACTTGCATATAGCTACACACAATATCTATAAATAGGTTATGTGCAATGTTTGTATTAATGCTCATATTCATTTGTCAACATCATATGTGATGGCTAAAACTTTAATATCTCCGGGACATCTTCAGAAGAATGACAATATTCCTGTTAAACAACCTTAAAATTCAATTAAATTCAAGATGAGGGATATATATATATATATATATATATATATATATATATATATATATATATATATATATATATATATATATATATATATACAGGTTATACACTAAGTACGACCGGTCATACTTTAATCATTTTGTTTTGGGTTTGAAGTTTGTACTTTTAAAGAACATAATTTATGTCATTTTAGGAGAGAGATAAATACAAGGTATGAAAATCATGGGGGAGAAAGTGAGTGATTTTTTTAATTTAAATTTAAAAAAATTATTATTTTGAGTCTATCTCTCTCTTAAAATGACATAACTTGATTTTTTTTTTTTGATAAACAACTTTATATCTTTTAAAATGATAAACATTTTTCCACACACACACATATATATATATATAGAGGAAAGATCCGTTTACAAACTCTTTTTACAAATTACAATAAGTATGACCGGTCATATATTCTTGATTGAAGTATGATCGGTCATACTTAGTGTAGTTTATAAACAAAAAAATTGTAAATACAACCCTCCCTATATATATATATATATATATATATATATATATATATATATATATATACATAGGGTAGTGTCAAATTTTAAAATTTGACACCTCATCTCAGAGCCATTAGATAAAAAAAGACCAATAATGTCACATACTTACAAATCAGAGTCGTTGATCTTTTTATTAATAACTCTTATATATATATATATATATATATATATATATATATATATATATATATATATATGGGTTTATCATCTATCATTTAACATGACCACAAAAACTTTCCTACACTCACAACATTTTGTGGGACCCGACAAAAAAAAAACTCTGGCACGAAAAACGACTCTATAACATAACACAATCACTTTTCCTACAACATAACTCTTATAAAACCCTATATATATAGGATTTTACTAATGTCATGTGACATAATACAAGTATAGTTTCCTACACTCACAATAAATGGAGAGAGAGAAAGTGGAATGATGAAAGAGAAAGAAAAACATGTGCACCTCACCTCTTTAATGAGTGTGTAGGAAAATAAAGTTATGTTATGTAAAATAATAAACATAAAACCAATATATATATATATATATATATATATATATATATATATATATATATATATATATATATATAATATATAAAAGGAAGGGATACATTTACGATTTTTTTTATATACTCTTGGGAGTACAAATATTTTAAGAGAGTTATCCCGAAGCACATAGTTGAGATTGTACAAATTTAAAAAAATAATAATAAAATTTTTTATAAACATACATAACCTGACTCGTATAAATGTAATGTTCTATTAATCTCTTTTTAACACTCATTTTGCAATGTTTTATTCTCGATCAAGGCAAAAGCAACAGCATTATCATACTTCCAAGAAAAACAAGAAAGCAAAGGCATGCCTTTAAAGGGTGATAATCGAACGTGTGGGGAATAAAAAGTATCACCGGCACTGGCAGAAAATAATAAAGGGGTCAATTACCATGTCTCAACTCGTGATCAAGTACAAGACATGCAATGAGAGATTTCGGAAAATGTCTGCAGCATAAATGATGATGATCCAACTCAACACCCTCCCTCAGCAACATTATATGACCCACCCAATATCGATTGTGTACTGTTGGAATCTATAAGCCCACTATGTTTCCTTAACCGGGTATGATCACCATATGAGCGATACCTTTGGCTTTGGTAAAGACCAGGCCAAGAGATACTATCCCAAGTATAAGCAGATAATCAATACAAGGTTAAAGCTATAAGAGAATTCAAGTGATAGGCAAAGTAACGATACATAACATTCCTTCTGCTGTGCCCCATGGGGGCTAAGGATCATGGTGTGGGTTAGTAAGGGAGGGAGGTCAACCCTCATTGGGATACACTCCTATGATAGCAGTGTTGGGCGGTTTTGGCGCTGACGTTGTGGCAGCGCTGCACCTCCTGCGACTGGCGACACCAATATTGGGCAAAGGGAGAGTTTCCTTTTGTGATACCTGCGGCGACTGCATTTGGTGGTTAACGTCCCAAGGTAGGACATTTCGGTGTATCTCTCGGGTGTGTTGCAGCCTTGGTGGATGCGATGGTCCACGTCAGCACTTAGGGCTAACGTGGGACTAGACTGGGAGCTGGGCCAGAGAAGTTGGGTCGCTGGGGCGGTTGGACCGCTGGGGCAATTGGGCCATCCAGAACACCTTGCTTACTGCTTATTTAAATACCTCGATTGTGGTAAAATTTGCGTAAGCCTACATTTCATTCCAACATCCCGAGTGTATATAAGCACCAATGATGTAAATATTAGAGGTGTGTGCTTTGATTTTTTTCTCGTCTAAAATAGCAAATTATCCCTATGTTGGGGTCCAATTATTTCACTCCAACTAAAGATAAAGGTCCACGTTGCAATAGATTACCCATCATCGTTCCTTGTACAAGTGCCTCGCAATAGTGAGGCTTTTAGCACAACCCTCTATGTTGGAAGTATTCTTCCCATTATAAATATCACAATCACAGTATCACACAACTCCGTTGAGGAGGCATAAGGATGTGTAAAAAAATCAAATAAAAACAAGCAAAAATGAATTATGAATTGATTCGAATCCCACTAATAGAATTATTTTTTTTCGAACAGGTTTAAGAATTAAATTATTTTCTTTGAATTGGTTCAAGAACCGAATTTTATTTTTTTTCAAAATGAGAATCGAATAATTTTACCATTCGGTTCGATTTGGGTTAAAAGTCAAATCGAACCGCATCACATTTTTTCAAATTAATTTAAGAATCAAACGATTTTTCCCAAACCAATTCAACAACGGAATCACTTTTTAAAATCGGTTCAGAGAAATCAAACCACTCTTCCGGTTTAGTTTGATTTGGTTGTTTATAAAAAACCGAACAGGACCTTACAGTGCATACCCATAATATTTGTTCCGTATTCACACTATTATTATCAATATGTTACATTGCAACCTCACGCTGCTGAATGGTGCCCTAACGAATCACATCTCCCCCGCCTGAGAAGTTATACGGTTGATCCTCTGCTTTAGCTTTAGTCTTCCGTACTAGTGCCTCATGAGATCAATGTATATTGATATATTCCATCTACATGTTTAGGAAGTGTAGTACTACATTTATAAAAATTTGCCATACTTGAATTCTTTAATCGTTCTTTTCGTATCAAATAAATAATAATTGAATTTTACTTACACATAATTTAAATTATTCACTGGAGCTGCACTTTAGACACTAACTGTGACCAAGTCATATATTTTTCTAATCAGTAATCACACATAAGTTGATATGGAATCAATTGTTGAGTTCAAACACGTTAATATTCCAACCACGAAGGTCAAGGTCAGATGAGTCACTTTCATTATAATATGAATTTGTTACGGGATCATTTACTAACCACGTAATCATACACAGTAACAGAAATAATCTTTTTCTATAAGTTATTGTATAATTTTCATAACCATTAACTAACCCAGAATGTTTACCAAAAAAACAAAAACACCCACAACTATCTATACGTTTGTCCTTTTCTTTTCTATATTCTCAAAGCTAAGACTAAGACAATGTTTAGGAAGCTTCATAGACTTATATACGTGTGTTTCATGCATTCATAGAGCGAGTGGAGTTCTATATATATACCTCCTTCATATATGACAGCCTGGGTATACAAGCAAACAAAAAAACTCTAGAATTTACCTGCTACCATACATTTAATCACTGACAATCTAGAGCGTGTAAGTGATTAACTTTGCTTTTCCGCATGGTCTATGAAACAATGGGCTATCTTTTCTTTTTGATTAAAAAGTGATATATCATTCTACTATAAAAAACAAACAGAAACTATATAATAAATTAAAGACAATAATTAATAAGCTATATTTTAATTGTTTTGATTGTCTACTAGCTAATACAAAGGCATGGGCTTTCAGAGTTGTGGGAATTTGATTCATCAACTTTCGGTCTTGATTCACATGCAATGTTGCTTTCTATAATGGCACTGCCAGATTGTGTCTCAACTCAAGTACTGTGGTGAGATAATTAGCTTTCACGTTGGAGCTGTTAAACAGTTTAAACAGAGAATTCAGAGTACTAAAAAGGAATGTTGGAAAATGACATGAAGCTACGTACGCACGCCTGAATTAATTCCCACACACTCTTTTTTGATGTCATATCAACAAAGCTTTTGTTTGATTTGTGGAAAGTGAAAAAGACTTGGACTGATCGTAGGTAGAAAGAATATATGGTGGGTCATTTCATGTGTTTCTGATTAAGACTCACACGATTGGGAAGAGCTATACATAGCGAAGGTTTGTTTCTTTTACATTTGTATAAATCTTGGGTATTATTTTTAATTTTTTTGGATCGTTTGTCCATTGTTCGTCGCCTACAACATTTTTATAAATCTTTAGTTATAAGCATTGTTTATTTTTTCATCATATAAATAATTATAATTTAAATAAAAAATGTAAATATAATTTTGCCTTTTTTTAAAATAAAAAAAATCTGGTTCCGCCGTTAATTAGTCTTATCTATATCTATGCAATTCCCATCCAAGCTTTAGATTGGATGGACTGTCATTGTCATGGTATTAATTTGAGAGAATTTTATGATAAGATTTAACAGGATTTTATTCGATTCTTTAGTCATGGTTTGTTGAACACAGGTGAATGACTTTCCAAATATGAATTGCTTGTGAATCCAAAGTAGTCTTCGAATATGACTAAGAAGTTTAACGAGCTGGTTAACTATATTTTTTTGCTTGGTTAATATATTTTGTGAATTTATTTTATTATAAATTTATAGTTAAAATTATAAAATTTGGATTTAACTTTAATTTAATAAGTTTTTTGTTTACGTTTATGTTTTTATACAATATATATCTTTCTGTACTAATTACCATAATTTTAATAAATTTTATCATATATCACACACACATATACCGGTATTCACGTGCAACACAACATGGGCAATAATAATTAGGTAATGAATAAATATTACAAATTTTATTTTAATCGAGTTTGTTAGTTAATATTTCATCGGGTTTGCAGCATCGATCAAATAATGTTTAATTTATTACAACGTCAGTTATACAATCATCACAAATTCTTCCCACTAATTGAAATGAGAATTAAACAATTAATGCATGATATATATAGAGCATCATTTCATGCATAAATTATTAATAATATATCGATTCAACACGGCTCTAGGGCCTTCGATTACGTAGTTTTATGTGGTTGCAGGTGATGAATTTAGAGCACACACCACATGTGCAAACAAAATACAATAATAGGCCACGATACACCCATTGATATATTTTTTATTTTGTTTCTTGTTCGGAATTCTAAGAATTTGTTCTTGCTTATCGATTTAACGAAACCATGCAATTTGAGAACGAAAGATTTAATTTAATGGACACCGATGACAATCAGAGCATCAACAAATATCATATCTGACGTACGTGCAAGGAATCTTCATGATGTGGGACACTTCCCCAATGCTATTGAATATTGAAAGAACCACTTGGTCATAGAATTTATAAATTCACGTAAAGAATCAGTTTAATAAAAAAAAATTAAGTTATTTAACTAGATTATGTTAATGCAATGTATATTTTTCTAACAAAAATTTATTTCTTTGCCTCTGTTAGTTGGTTTTTTTTTATCAAATAAAATCAGCATTAGTTTGGTGTAGGGATGTTTATCAAATAATTCAAAGTGCGATGATCAAATCGATAATCAATTAATCGAAAACTGAAAATCGAATAAAGATGCATATTTTAATTGAATTGAATCAGTTTTCGTTTTGTTTGTCGAAAATCAATCCAATCTAAACCGATTCAATGTATTATAGTCTATTACTCTATTTCAACTCTTCATGAATTTTAAGACTTATTTTAATTCGAAGACTTAAATTTTTCAGTAGTTTATAATTTTGTGTGGCATTTATTTTGATATAACTAATGATTTGTATGGCTGAAATTTTGCACTTTTCATAAAATTGAAAATCTATCAAATCTAAATCAAATAAAATTTGATTGGTTGAATCAGATTTAAAAAAAAATCCAAAAATAAATGATTAAATAATGAAATCAAAAGTATTGGATCAAATTTTTTTTACTTCAAAACATTCATGTGAGAATACCGACTGCACGTGATATGTTGTTGATCCCACAAGCTGACAAGCCTAGTGGAGCCCATCTGAGCCTTTTATATGCATATCCTCTTACTTTTTCTCATTCCCATATGTGCCTTTAACTAGAATATGTTAAAATGCAATCTATTATTCAATGTTTTTTTTAAACATTATTCAATGATTTTTAAATAGAAGTACATTTCTTTATTGTTTTCTCCTCTTATGGGCTGAATCAGTGAATGCATTCAGCAATAGAAGCTTTTTTCCTTACAAGTGTACATTAAAAAAAGGCAAATGTCCCGTCTCTCGGTCATCATCATGAAATTAAGGGTTTTATAATTGTCATTTAATATGAGAATTGAAATCTTCCTACACATCTTTTGATTTTGTGTTGATGCAGGTCCTACACATAATTTTTTTTAACATATGGGTCACACATGTTTTTTTTTGGATATTTATAACATGTGATTTCAATTAATTCTATGTTACATGAGAATTATAAAATCCTAAAATTAAATAGGATGCAAGAAAAACTAATACGTATCTTAACCATTTTGCAGAATGATGTGCATATCTTCATATCAACTCACTCGCAGGGGTATTTTTATGTTATTTTGTTAAGCTTTAAATGGTGTTTATATTATTTTGATGAGAGGAAAGTTATACTTATAACTTTTTTTTTTATAATCTCTTACAATCATATTTTATTATTGTTGATTTCCACCAATCAACGGTTATCATTTATTGTGAATTAATAATTAATTAATGATTTTAATTTGTTAAAATGATAACCTTTGATTGGCGGAAATCAATGGTAATAAGATATGGTTGTAAGAGGTTGTAAAAAAAAGGTTGTAACTATAATTTTCTCCTTTTGATAAAGACATATCAATTTAAAGGTTTTGTTTGAAAGAGATACGCATCACTATAAATTACACATTCCTGTCTGTTATTATTCCAAACGAAAACTTACGCATTTAGTCATACTCATCTTCTTTGGAATCCACGTAACGTTTCATTTAGTTAGTTCAAAGTGTGCTTTCCAATTAACAGGAATATATTCACATTTTGAAAGGGCGATAGGCATTCAAATTCATACCACGATTATGATCTACAGTTTTAAAAATCTTAATTGTCATATCAAATGAGAATCGAATCACGCATTTATATTGTTTTGAAGAGTTCCATTTAGACATCGATATAACATACTCGATTTGATTTGCAGCCATCAAATAGTGGCCATTGGGGAATCTAATCATAAACCCAATAAGATAAAGAATTAAAGATTATTCTTTTGGAATATATACAGGATATGAGAATTTTATATTTTTGAGTTTTAAGCATCAAAACTGATCTAGCACTTAAGAACCAAAAATACTCGAGCACAAGATAAAAGTGATTCCCATCAGTTCTAAACAAATCCAATATCTGTACCAAAGATTCCTAATTTAAATTATTTGAGTATGCAAATGACTAACTAGATCTTCTAAAAATTCTATCATTAAATAACAATTTATGAAAAAATTTATATATAACAAATTACGTTGTGTTATAATTATTATTATAATCGTTTATATAAGAAAGTAGACCCTTGTTATTTTGACTCAAGATTCTTGCCACGTACGTAAATTCTATTTTATTTTATTTTTTGACTATTAGAAGTTATATAAGAAATAAATTATACCTCATGCAAATTTAATAATTTTTTTATTCAAACCGATTTATTCCAATAGAATGAGTATCAATCATATATTAAAGCACAGTACTCTCAATATCATTTTCCCTATTATCAGAAGTTGAACTCAAGAACTAATCAAGGAAAATATGCTACTTGCCAATTGTTGTTGGGAACTCGATTCCCTTAATTCAGCTAAGAAGATCCTGAATCTCGGATTTCGGCAATTTTAACTCGGCTTGAACTTCACCACGTCGGACAGTGCAGTAGAAAAACGAAAAAATATAAAGGAGGGAGAGAACACAAGCAGATCTTAATTCCAATAAGGAAATAAAAACTCACGGGACCTAATCCAGTTCAAACGTCTACTACGCTAATAATGGTACAAAGAGTCAACCTTCAACAAAGTGGTGTTTCACTCAACCTCTCCAACAATGGTGATAATCAATCTTCCCTAGAGATGTTTCACTCAAACTCTCTTTAGAAGTGCTCTCAAAGCAAAGCTCAAAGTTTTACTCACAAATTTCTCAAGTTTCACTCAAGTGTCTCTCAAGTTATCTTCTTCTAACCAAGTCTCTACTCACAACTAATGAATATATAGAGGAGATGGAATCTAGGGTTTAGGGATTTTAGGAAATCCTTCAATGGGCTTGGACTTAGCATTGAAGGAGGAAGCCGAACACTTGCCACTTCAACTAGTTATTGATAAATTTTATAAAATTTGAAGTTTAAACTTTGAAATAAAATACTCAATATTTAATATGTGTATACAATTGTGTCTGTGGTTTACAGGTTTAGCCACACCATCTCTCCACCGCTTAGCCATAGTTAGTCCCTCAGCTCCGATGACGTTAAGCCATGGTCAAACCTGACTCAATCTTGCAATGCCTTAATCTTGAGATGTTCTTCTTCTCTTCATTAACCCCTTAAGTAGACAATAAATATGGCTTTTGGAAGAGGCAAGTGAGGGTTTGAAGCGAGAAAATGAAGCAAATATATTACTTCACATTTCTTAAATTTTATATATTTTTTATTCTCGCAAGTGAATTATTACGAAAACGTACCGATGATCCTGAACCAAAAAAAAATTTAAGCTTGTTGTCTTATCTGATTTTAACAACATTATTCCAATGCCATCGTTGCACTCTCCTCGATTGTCATCCTATTAAATTATGCATCTCTGTACTATTATTGTATAATTTTACTATGCTCACTATACCATTATATTTTTTACTGCCAAGGCTTGACACATAACCACCAATAATGTTGTTACCGTCCCATTGTCACCTCTATAAAATTAATTTAAAACTCCAGGGCTATGCTCTAAGTAATATCAAAATTCTTAAGAAACTACTTGGAGGCCATTTAGTGTATTTTTTGTTTGAATTTTTAGTAGATATATTTTCATTAAAAAAAGGGCGACTTAGTTCATTATGAATTACAAAAATATCAAATTCTTGCTTTCACCATTTCCAGTACAAGATCGTAAAAATAAAAAACAAAAAATAAAATAATATAACATTTTTATAATTAACTATATAAATATATCATTCTTACAGTGGGTCCCTGTATGTAGAAATATTTTTGATGCACCATGCCTTTGTGTTATTATTGAAATATTTTATGTAGATTATAAAAAAAATTATTCTTTTTTACTATACACATAACACATGGCATATCTTCAATGCTCCGTGTGGGTTTTGAAATGTGGGATTTTAGAGAGAGAGAGAGGGGGGGGGGGGGGGATTTGAAACAATGCTATCACGTTTTGCAATTTTTTATCATGTCACAACCACTGGAGATTATTTATTACTGGTAGCGAATTTCGTAGCCAATAATTTTGTGACACGTGGTCATATTGCAGACAAAATTCGCTACCAGTGGTAGCGAATCATAACACGTCAGCTTTTTCCTGCGAAAGTGTGACACGTGTCAAAAAATCATTCGCGTACATAATTCGTTACACAGTGTAGCAAATTACTACCTGCTTGACACGTGTCATTTTTATTGTAAAATATTTGCTATATCAGTGATTATTAGAGCAGGTTACTATACACATAACACATGGCATATCTTCAATGCTCCGTGTGGGTTTTGAAATGTGGGATTTTGGTATATTTTTTTAAAAATTTGTGGCACATTAGGCAATGTCCCATTCTTTCCAATGATGAAATATTTGGATCGTGACATTTCTTCCAACCAACCAGTTTCAGGCAGCGACATATAGTTTCTGGTTGAGTTATTCCGACCGTGACATTTCTAGTGATGGCATATTCCCTTTCATGTGGATAGTTATTCCAACTATCACATCTCATAGTGTGGAGTCTTACTCATCACTTATTGTAGGCTCATCGTTTAACTTATTGATGGATCATAATAGTCTTTTTTTTTTATTTTGAGTTTCTCCTAATTTGCTAATTCTCCTTTGATTTATTCGCTCTCATTTAACAATAAGAACACACATATCAGAGCCTTCGGC
The DNA here is from genome assembly GCA_032173675.1 of Gastrolobium villosum. Lineage (NCBI taxonomy): Eukaryota > Viridiplantae > Streptophyta > Magnoliopsida > Fabales > Fabaceae > Gastrolobium > Gastrolobium villosum. Next base: position 106,157 of record JAVKPL010001215.1, on the reverse strand, counting down.
ACTCAAAACGTTTGATTTATATAACATAACTCTAATAAAACCATTGATTTATAGGCGAAAGGCAGTTAGACTTTCGTATAAGGCAAACATATTAATTAATGTGGAATTTCATCTTTTATAAGGAAATTGTTAAGATATTCAAAGTGTGATAAAGTCCCGTATTGATTGGTCATAATGGATATTTAAGTGTGATAGGATGCTATATTAGTTGTTAATGGGTTAAGTGAGAGGATACATAAAACTCAATGCATTAAGATTTTGGCCGAGTTGTGATTTTTCTTATTTTTCCATCGGTTGCATGTTTTTTCTTATTTTTCAATTTGTTCATCAATTATAAATTTAATCAGATTTGAGCATATGCTCATACCCATATAAAAGATTATTCTCTCAAGACATTTTTTCTACTTCCAAGAATAAATAATGAGTCTTTTGAGTAATGTTAATTTGTTCTGCTAGACATCTTTCTAGCAAAGTTTTTTCTTTGGCATTGTAACTTTTCAACTAGTTTTAATTTTCCATGTTCTAAACATGTGCCTTTCCAAATTTTCGATTATGATTTAAGGAAACTCTCTTTATTTTAACCTGTGTTTTCCAATGGAATTAGGTCCTCGATCAGTATTCCTTTGTAATGTAATGGAAGAAAAGCTTCATTCATGAAAACTTCGTCCTTGTGCATGCATGTTTTGACTAGCTTCTAAGGAAGACGGGCATGAAATCATTGCATCCAATAACTGGGTTCCATACAAAGAATGTCCATTTTTGGCAAAAAGCTTATGGGGGCAGCATAAAAAGAACCAATCTTTTGTAGAGTAATACCCAAAGCTTTTGGAGCTCTTGTGCACAATTATGATCTATAACTTGATATAATGACACAGACCACATACTTGGAAGAAAGAGCCAAAACGCTTTCTATCTTAAGTTGAACTTACACTGAAGACGCCCCCACTAACTTATAAAATAATAAAACCAAAATAATGGATGCATTTAACGTTTCAAAGACATGCATTCCTTGCACCAAACAGGAAAACATCTGTTCTCGAACTCAATAGTGGGAATCATATACTTCTCCACACGACATGCTTATCCAATTATGGTGCCTATCTCTTCCCATAAATTGCTAGGCCTTTACAATTTTATGTAATATTACATTCATATTAATAATATCATACAGGGGAGGTTATATTTACAAATTTTTTCTTAATATATATAAAAACATTGATCGGTTTTCAATCAAGAGTATATGACCGGTCATACTTGGTGTAATTTGTAAAAAAAAAATTGTAAACGGATTCTTCCAGTAACATATGAGTTTCACCGATGTTTATTTCATTATTATTGGACACCGTGAAAATTTGATTTAATATAGGGTTAAACATTTCTCCTTTAAAGGAGAATTGATATCTCATGTGAGTGAAACATAATTGATGGGTCCCATCTATTTTGAAAAAAAAAATATAAAAGTATAAAGATTTGGCACATGATTCGATGTTAGTGTAGGAATGATTCTATTCTTATGTTAAAGGAGAAACTTAAATCCCTTTAATATATGTGTTGGTTTTAATTTCATGGTAAAGGGATGTTGACGGTTGTGAGTTGTGACACCTTAAGGGGGTGTTTGTTTCAAGGCTTTTCTCCACTTTCCTAGCTAAGTGCAAAAGGGATTTATGGCTATTTTTTTTTTGGTTCACCAATTCATCAATTTTACCCATCTAATTCACTTCCCTATCAATTGAAAATTACATGTAAAAACCAACAAAAATACTGTTCCATAAAGCATCTCAAGAGGTGGTATTTGTATGAGAAAACCAGCTAGATTTTGGTTTGTGGTACAAAAGGGTTATTTTCCTATAAATATTTAATCTCCAATTAAACACATATTCAGGAATTTCATCCAATTTTCCTGGTAAAATTTTACTCAACCAAACAACTTATTTAAAATTTTCCTATCTAACTCATTTTCCCTGCAGATCCCTAGTATTTACATTTCCCTAGAAAAAAAAATTTCACCTCAACCAAACATCACCTTAAGGTGGGAAAATTTTGGGTAATTATTAAAAAACAACAATTATAAAATCCTCTTAAGTGCAAAATGATATTTTATGGCGAGGGTTCTTTACTTGAACTATATATAGTGACTAAGAAAGACGTATAAATGCTGAAAATGCGAGATATTGCGAGAATGGAAAATTAAAAATTACACAAAAGGGGGGATAAATGGATATTTTAACTTTTCCTCATTGTCCCTCTCCCTCCATGTTTGCCTGATTATTCACTCAAGTTTTTCCCTTCATTTTTTAAATTGGAAATTCACTCGTAACATTGAAATTGTAGTTTTACAACATGACAACATACTTAGATAAATCAATATTATTTACTTCATCTTATTTCTCACTTTGGCCCCATGAATTTTATTTATTTATTTTTTGGTAAACGTTATATTTTTTATTTTGGTGGAATGGTCAAGATACTTATTAATTATTACAATTTAAATGGGTAGCTTTATTACATTTTAAATTTTTAAAATTACAACTTGTTGTTATAAAAAAAAATTATGTATGTACATAAGTATATGTAATTTCATTTAATTATTACGCATATGATTAACTAATTTTTAAATTATTTATAATTTTTATTTGTATTTGCGCATATGTAACTACAAATAAAAAATTACGGCATAGATAAAAAAATTAAAATGAAATAAAGACATTGTGTTACTATATTTTTGGGGGGTTTGTTTTTCTTATTTAACACGAGAGAAAAAATTTCTACAGACACCTGTTTTAGGTGGATCTCACTGTTAAGAAATTAAAAAAAAAAAATCAAAGCACGTGAGAGGAGGGAGAAATGATAAATGTTATTTGAGATTCTGATCTAACACCGTTGAAGAAAGAATGATAGGTAAGGTAGACATAAAAAAAATAGATAAAATAACCTATCTCATTCTTATAACAACTTAACTAATAAACATGAATGAAAAGGATTTTGCTATCAGGTAATGTGATTGCTTTTTTTAGTAAATAAAGTAAGGCATAATTATCTCTCATATTATTGGAGATAAATTTTATTTTCTATACACACATAAAAGTGGGTGAAGCTCATATTTTCTTTTTCTCTCTCCTCTCCTCACATGGCCCCACACACTTGTATGTGTAGGAGATAAAATTATTTCCTATAAACATTAATCCCATAAAGTAATTGTCTTTTTGTCCTATTGAAATAATATAGACAAAAGAATTAGAAATATCAATCCAGTGGACAGGCTAATTCGAGCTAGGGTGAATGTTGAACTTGGTTGAATCAAAATGAATCGGGCTTGTATCCAAAATAGAATAATGAGTCGGGCTTAGTTTTACCCTATTCGCGCTTCATGTTATATGGACTTGTTGACCCAATTTTTCTTTACGTATTTATACCATTAGAATCTGACACTAACTATTGATTTTAAATAATTTATTTAATTTAAAACTTATTAATAAATTTGAAATAATTTGTACTAAAATATTTACATTTGGTTATTATTTAAAATAGACTAATATTTTTTTTAAATAACATTTAAGTAAAATTAAAAAATTAAAATTGAACTATTGTGGTGATTAATCATAATAATTTCAGACTTGCAAACCAGCCTACACCGAGCCTAGTCAAATCAATTTAGGTCAGGTCAAGTAAAGTTAAAACTATTTTTCATTAATCCAGTCTACATTTTTTGTTGAGTTAATTGTAGTTTTTTTTTTTTTTTTTTTGTATGCATCCAATAATAGTTTTTAAAGACCAGAGGAGTTATTCACCAAAAAAAAAAAAAGAAGACCAGAGCACTTGTTTACCGAAAAAAAAAATTACCAGGGGAGTTGATTGGTTAAGGATGTATCTCTCTCTACATGAATGACTGAAGTACAAACCATGAGATACTTAAGAATACTTAATTAACTTATCTAAATGCACCTATTCCATGTGGAGATGCACATTGATAGATTTAATTCGAGTTAACAAAATATTTGAAGCGAAATTCTTTTACTATTTTTTTAAAAAAAAAGTACGGAGAATAAGAATGCCGTTAAATTGCTAACATAACTGTGCTTATAAATTATTGAAAGTGCTAGTTAACTTAAACAAGGAAATTCTTTGCAATTGATTGCAAAAAATTATGATCATATCTACCTTCTTCCAGCTTCTTCCTTCCTAATGTGTATGATTAAAAATATTTATCCCTTGAAATCTAAAGAATTTCACAAATCAAACTATCAATGAAAAATATAATGTGCTGATAAATTATTATTGGGCTTAACAATAAACTAGGGCTTAGTACAAAGTCCGCATAATTATCTTGGACTTTGTCAACCTTGGGCCATTGGCCCTTTTCTTAGTGAATTTTATTTTCAAAACCAGTAGTTTCTGGATCAACATCAGCCCAACTTAAAAGATATAAGATTGGGCCATACCATTTTGTTTTTTCTGATGATCGCCATTCGCTAAACTCGCATTGCCCACATTCATATCTACGTGTGGCTACTGGCTACAATTAACCAAGTGTGGTTACCGCCACTAGTCACCCAAACCAATTGAATAAGTAGGACAACCAAACCCAATCCAATTATATTTGCTTTGCTTCGGATTACTCTTATAGAAATTAAACCAATATAAAAAAAAAAAAAAAACAGAAGCTTGGATTAGTTTTTCTTTTCTTTTCAAAGCGTTTTTAATATCCGTTGAACTTAGGATGATAAAAAAATAAATTATATAACCCAATTTTTGACTCAGATATTATTGTGCAGTATAAATGTGGTACATAAGTCCATAACATTTACAATCTATAATTAATATATTTGCCTTTTTTTTGGGGCAATCCATTTCCCTAATTAGAACAAACAAAAATCATCCCATTTTCTTCCTTGATAAAATTTTAATATCCTAAATTATAAAGCTATTCAATGGCCTTTTTTTAAGGTTTTAAAGATAAGTATCGCTTTTTTCTTTGGTCAAAATTTTATTGTCATTAAATTAAAAAGAATTTATAATTGCAATAATAATTAAGAAATTGATATCATCTTATAAAGATACCTTCATCAAAGATGAAAGTAAAAAACCAATAATATCAATGCAAAGACGTTATTTTCCCTTCAATTCCTATTTCATTTCTCTCAGTCCAAATATGGATACCTAAAACTAGTATGTGATAAAACTAATTTATTGCGTATTAAAAAAAATCAAAATCAAAATCAAAATGTTAAAAAATAAATTGGTTGAAAAATTATTTTATTGGTGCATCGGATATACCATTAGAGAGTACGTTCTGCAACTCATTTTTAACCATGTATTTCTGAGAATACATATTTGTAATGTAAAAGTTATTTTTTATTATTATTACTCCCAGAACTACATAGTTAAAAAAATAGTTGTAAAAATGAATAATATTATTTCTGAAAAAATATTTTCGTTATTTTATATAAATAAATTAAACAAAACTAAATAGGTGGAGCCAACTTTGTTGTTTAAGTAAATAGTGATATCATAGTGTATACATACATAAAAGAATATAAAACAACTAGTCAATTAACAAATGCGTGGATTAACTTACACGGTTTTATCCAATTTAAAAAATTAATGACTTTGAATTTGAGTTCTAAATTCGCGACTGGATTAGATTTGTGAATTAATCAATGATCTTTGAAAAAATCTCACGAAAAAAAGAGAGAGTAAAACATTTGGAGTGGTAACAAACAAGGAAACAAACACATAAAATTCATATTATCATATAACAGGTGAGGAAGAAGTATCATCTAGTTTTTCCGATTAAGAATAAGAGATAAAGGAAAGGAAACATTTAAATATTTCATGTGATATATATTCATGGATGGTCATGGAAGAATTTCTAGAAAATGTCGAGAATCTCGAGGATGGAACGATTGCAAAGGGGACAAGACCCTCGATTCAGCCACAGTTCCCTCGAACACACCCTGCAAAAAGTATGTCCACATGGGATGAAAGCTGCTCCTTTTTTCCTCCCCATGCACACGCAGCACACCGAATCATTCCCCACCGCCCCTCCTCCTCCTCCTTCTCTTTTCTCCTCCTCCACCACCTCCGCCGCGTCCCCCCCACCCTCCGTCTCCTCCAGCAGCCTCATCAGCGACACCCTCCACGGCGTCCCCGGCACACTGTCCCTGCTTCCTTCGCCGCCAGCTCCGGGCTCGTCCTGCGGTCCCCGGAGTTGTCGCTCCGCCGCCAACGCCGCCGCCAGATTCATACTCGAACCAGCAGGAGTCGGTCCCACACATTCGGGTCCCGACCCGTTCGGATCTTGACCCGGATCCGTTTCACGAAGCTGATGCTGCTGTTGTTGGTGTGGTTGTTCTTGTTGTCCATCATCTCTGACAGTTAAAGAAGCGGAACGGAATCCCCAGGTGGCCCCACAACAACCCATGCCGATGAATCCCAGCCGTTCCTTGAAGCTACGCCTCCTGCGAGACCCTTCATCTACACCGTCCATTTGCTCCGTCAACAAACCGAGAATCGTTCTTGGCTCACTCTGTGTCCGTAGCGATTCCTGCAATATAACACCGAGTTGACTCATATCTAGAGCGACCCAGAAGAGCTAGGAGGAGAAAGAGTGAAACATTGAATAAGAAGAAGAAAAAGAAGGGATTCAAAAGAGGATAAGGGAGAAGAGCAACACGGGTAACAGAATTCTCGTGAGGTAATTGAACAGCATTTAAAATAAGAGAGCCAAATAAGGAGAACAACAACAAAATGGGTCCAGAAGATGAGAAAGCGACTTCGAATAATTGAAAATGGAATGAAGGGGTTTAATTAATACTGAGCCTCTAGATTCATTGCAACCTCCGCTATTGAAAAAAATTAAAGATGTGTGTTTTTTGCGTGTGAAATGAAAAAAAGTAAGCTAACGAGGACAAAATAGAAGGGGAAGAAAGAATTAGGGTCCATCTTTACAGCCTATGACTCTTCTTTATAGTCTCGGAGTTCGAGTATAAAAATATACATTATATGATTATGAATTAAAATGTATCAATCAAAGACATAAAAAAGGTAAATCAAACACACTATGATTCGTCGTCTTGATTCAAATATTAATATTAATTATTTGTTTTCTCGTTTATTTGCACACTTATCGTTGTTGTGCTGGCGGGCTCAGAAAAGTCAAAAGCCGTTACAGCCGGCACGGCAATCAATGTTTGGGACAAATGGCTAGGATTGATTACCTTCTCTTGAATTAATACACTTTAGTTGCATTCTAATCGACATTATATTAAATTGCATTGGTTCATGGAATCTCGGAGTTATTAAATTTGATGTGAGTGGTTAAAAACTTAATAATTTTAAAAAATTTGTTATCATTTCATAAAAGGATCTATTAATCTCATGTAATAAGAAAAAATAATAATAATAATAATAATAATAATAATAATAGTAGATTCTACTATTTTGTATCTGTTATTTCATGTAATTTGAAATAATTATTTCCCTTTCATAAACGATTGAAAGCAGTATATGAATTATATTTTTTGTCAAGAAATATAATATGTGATTAACAACTTATTTTATGTATTTATTATCATTAATCATTTTCTTAATTTCCTTCTTATTTTAGCATGTACAAATCATTTATATATGTTAGTTTTAAGGGAAAAAATTTCTCATATTACTTTAGATAATTTTATCTATTGTTCATCAAAATGATGTCATTTTGGGTTGAAAAATTAAAAAATTAGAGTGATAAAGACTATTATAGCCCTGAAATAAATTAAAATTACAAAAACACCATGATTTCCGTCCCAAAACGACGTCGTTTTGATGAACATTAGATAAAGTTATCTAAAGTAACATCAGAAAAAATAAACCCTAATTTTAATTGTAATAAATATTATGTAAAATAAGAAGTTTTTAACTTTGGAAAGAATAAAACCCTTAATTTAGTTATCACACAAAAGTATATCATGTGAGTTATATTAATTTCTAAAAACAAAAATTATCACACAAGACTTTGAAATACTATTAATTCGTTAACTAATTTGACTAACGGATATATATTTTAATGATTTGTGTGATAAATTTTACCTTTTAAAAATTAATACGACTAAAATTACATGCACCTATCACGAATTAATTTTACTATTGGCTGAATGCATGATACTTTGTTATTCAAAAATGATTGCATAATGTTTTTTTTTTATTACTATTATCTAAATTTTTAATAAAAAAAGTATCATCATGTTTCTTTGTATTTAAATTTATCATCATGTTTCTTTTTAATTGAATATATAAGAAGATACATTGAATTTATTAATTATAAGATTAAAATAAGATACTAATAGGAATATTTAAATATTATATGTTTTTAAAATAAACTCTATTTGGTCAAATCCCTCAAAATATATTGAGTGTAATTTCATTAAAAATTAAATTGATACTCAATATTAACGCAAGGCCTCTCTGGGTATATATCAAGAACCACTTATAATATAATAAATAAAGATTTTTTAAAAAAAAAATTGATTCATTAAGTGAATTGATAATTTGAGAACTCGAACTATCAATAAATCATTATTCTATACACCTTTGTTTTATTAAAATATAGAAATGCAGAAATTGGAAATTTGGAAGTAAACAGATTTTTTAATCCAAATTAATTTATTCACTAAAATATTCATTTGTTCTTCAGAACAGCCTAAGCATATTCAAAAGCAACACGGGGAAACACTGTAATATATATTCCCAAGCATTGGTTCAGAAGCGAAATAATTGAAATTCTTTATGCTCGTCGAATCTCAAACAACACAACTGACAACATCACCTAATCTCATCTAAACTAAGATTAGGTTTGAAGATGATATAACGCGACCCTTCTTCATTAATTTGTTGCACAAATGCTACTTATACATACATTACATTAGAAAATAGAAAATAATTCTCTCTCTCTCCTTCGAAATCCACTCAATTCTCTCTCTCCTTCACCCAGTTTAAACTATCTGTATCGGCAATAACATGAATTAGTAGCGCTTTAATACTTTCTTTTACACCAAACTCATTTTTCATTTTTTATTGATAAGGGGGAAACAACCCTTTAGTTAATATATATATATATATATATATATATATTAAAAAAAAACTCCTTGTTAATATTGTTATGGGAAAAACGAAAAGATTTATAAATTTAGTGAGATCTATATTTGTAAGTAAGACTAGTACTACTTATCTAATTCATTCTCTTATTAAGAAGAAAATTAGCTTTTCACATTCAATATTTAAGATTTTACCCTTATATACATAGTGATTAATGTTTCTCTTTTATTATAGCAGATAATTTTATTTACTACATACACAAAAAAGTATATATGTGGGGCTTATGTTTTTATTTTCTCTCTTTTTTCTCAAATGGGTGCACTTGAATCTCACATACTTTTATGTGTTGGTAAAGTATAAAATTATCTCCTATAATATAAAAAATACTATTTATATTATATATTTACTAGTTGAAAGATGATTTGAAATATAAATAACAAAATTAGTATCAATCCGGAGTAGCCGGATAAAAAAAATAAGATATTAAAACAAACGAAAGGAGAGAACAAAATGACAAACGGAAACTGGTTTGGTGGGAGAGGGACTCGCCCCTCACAGTCATAGCAATTATTTTGTGGAGGTGACCTAAATCAAAAGCATCCATGTTATGGCAATCATGATCATAATCATCCATCCGTGATTAAAGCAATAAAAAATTTGATAATTCAAATTTTAAATTAATATTAGAGAAAAAAAAATAAAAAATTTAACATTGACTTGAACTGAATAATAATAATAATAATCTGTTTATTGTTAATTTGGGACACGATAACATTATATATTCCTCGCACAACCCTTTTGATCAATGATTGGCATTCGTTGGTCAATGGATTCCAACAAATTAATTCATGTCCTCTGATGTGGACTCCATTTTGCAATTTCTCCCCCCTCCGAGTTCGCAATGACAAGATTTTTTGTTTTATGGGTTTCAAAATTTTAAAATTACTTTAAATAATTTTATTTAATGTTTGTCAAGAAATATATATATAAATATAAATATATAAGTGGGTATTAATTTTTTGTCTTCTCATTTTTACCGTGAATGTGAATGTGGATAAGTTATCGATATTTGTTTTTAAAATGATGTCGTTTTGAATTGAAAAATTAAAAAATTATAATAAAAAAAATTATTATAACCCTGAAATAAATTATAATTATAAAAATGATTTAATTTTCGCCTCAAAATAATGTCATTTTTTATTCAATATAAATAAATTATTTACATACCATAGAAAAAGTGAAACCATAAAAGTACATGAAATCATGTTTTCTTTTTCCCTCTTTTCTCTATACATAGGTCCATATAAACTTCCAATATTTTTTACATGTCAAATCATTTGAGTTACATCAATATGGTTACAATATTATTTAAACCTATATCATTTGAGTTAAAAATATTACACAATTATTATAATAAAATAAAATAAAGTATTATAACACTACAATAAAAATATAATACCTATATCATTTGAGCTAAAATAAAATTTTATCCCTTACCAAAAAATAAAATATTATTAAATTATATCAAGATGGTTACAAAATTATTTAGACAATTTATAAGTATATTATTATGTAATGACGGGATTGTTATCGTAACTATGAACAATGTCGTCACGCTCCACGCTTAAAGGATTTAAAAATATTTTAACGTGAAGCGTTATTATAAGCATGAATATATATATATATATATAACTCAATATCATTTTATATCAGTGTAAGTTACACTCTTAATCTTGTCCGTTAATTCCATTTATATCTAAGGGCTCAAATCTCTTATAATATGAGTCATTGGATACAAGAGGATCAATGGTCTATATTGAGTGTAAGATTTCTAACTCTTATATCGGTGTCAAATTTAAAGTGTGACACCTTATTTGAGAGTCGTTAGATCAAAAAATATCCATGATATCACATGTTTACAAATCAGAGTCGTTTTATCTTTTTGATTTAATTGCTCTCATATGAGGTGTTAAACCTTAAATTTGACACTTTGTCAAATGATCTTACCTCATATATATATATATATATATATATATATATATATATATATTCTCTTTTTCTGCAGTTACTGTAGATAAGTTATCTGCAGTAAGCCTAATGCGACGTTGTTTTGAGACGGAAATCATGATATTTTTGTAATTTTAATTTATTTTAGGGTTATTATAGGCTTTATAATTATGATTATATAATTTTCTATCCAAAAACAACGTAGTTTTAGGATTAAATGCAGATTACTTATCTGCCGTAACTGCAGAAATATTATTCTCTCTCCATATATATATATATATATATATATATATATATATATATATATATATATAGGGTTTTATGAATATAATGTTACATGACTCAAGAAAACTTTTCTACACACACAACTAAGAGGTGGGGTCCACATTTTTTTCTCTTTCCTCTTCATTGTGAGTGTAGGAAAGTTTTTATGAAACTGATGACATTTCCATTGAATTCAAATGTTACAAACATTACTAGTTAAATAGCTCAGGTTGTTACTAAACAACACAGCAAAACTACCTCCTATATGTACGTAACAATAAAGACTAATAAAGCCTAACAGTATGTATCCTAACAAACTGGAGGTTACAACAATACCTACATTAATATCGAAATTTCATAACAGTTATAGAATCTTCTATTCCAACACTCCCCTCAAGTTGGAGCATGAAGACATGAAATGCCCAACTTGGGAAGAAACGCAAGAAAAGAAACACGACCAAGTGCCTTTGTGAAAATGTCTGCGAGTCGCAAATGAGAGCGAACGAAACTAGTCTGAATAGTCTTAGATAGCAGCCTTTCACGAACGAAATGAGAATCAATCTCTATGTGCTTGGTTCGCTCATGAAACACAGGATTGACCGAAATATGTATAGCTGCTTGATTATCATAACATAATTCCATCGGATCATCATGGAACACGTGATGAGAAGCAAGAAAAGACTTCAACCATACCAATTCAGCTATTACAACAGCCATGGACCGGTACTCAGCCTCTGCTGAGGAACGTGAGATAGTAAGTTGCTTCTTTGTTTTCCATGAGATAGGAGATGTACCAAGTATAATAAAGAAACTAGAAACTGAGCGGCGAGCCAAAGGACAACTAGCCCAATCAGAATCACAATAAGCATGAATTTTAGATCACTTTCGGAAGGAAGAAAAATACCTGGGCCAGGATTCTTTTTAATGTATCTCAGTACCCTGATACCAGCCTCATAATGTGCTTCTTTCGGAGCTTGCATGAATTGTGAGAGAATATGCACTACATAACTCAAATCTGGACAAATTATTATCAGGTATACTAGATAGCCAATAATTCTTCGATAGCATCCAGGATCACCATAGTCAGGTCCATCATCAAGAGCCAAACAATGATTTTGTTCAATCGGGAACTGAACCAGTTTACAATCCAACAATCCTGTTTCTTTGAGAATGTCCAAAGCATATTTTCTTTGACACAGAAAAATACCCTATTTATTACGGGCAACCTCAATGCCCAAAAAATACTTCAAGTGTCCCAAATCCTTAATCTTGAAGCACTTATTAAGATAAACCTTAACCTCTTTGACAAGCCTGGGAATCATTACCTGCCAACACTAAATCATCAACATAGACCAAAATGGCCAAGAAGGTAGAACCACGCGTCAAAGTGAACAAAGCATGATCTGCCTCAGATTGAATGAAACCGTACTGTACAAGTGAAGAACTCAACTTGGCAAACCAATTCCTTGGAGATTGTCGTAAACCATACAAGGACCTTTGCAATCGACACATTTTCCTCCTTGTCCTTGATTAAAGTCTGGTGGGAATACGCATGTACACTTCTTCATCAAGTTCTCCATTAAGGAACGCGTTATGAACGTTCATTTGATGCAAATACCATCCTTTTGTTGCCTCCACTGAGAGGAGAGTTCTTGCACTTACCATTTTTTCTACAGGAGCGTAAGTCTCATAGAGATCTTCTCCTGGAACTTGATGATTACCAGCAATCACTAACCGTGCTTTATAACGCTCTATGCTCCCATTAGAATGATATTTTATTTTATATACCCATTTGCATGGGAGAGCGTGTTTGCCCATAGGTAGATCAGTGATAGTCCACGTTCGATTTTCTTTTAAGACGTGGATCTATTGTGCCATTGTTGTTCGCCATGCATCATGAGTCATTGCTTCTTTAAATGAGCGTGGTTCACTTCATACATCAATTCCAGTAAGAAACACACGATGTTTTGGAGAAGATTTGTTGGTGTTCACATAGTTGGCAATTGGATACCGTATACCTGAGGTGGAGTTAGATGAAGTGATGTTGGATGGTTGTGTATGTGCCTTGATTGAATTGCACTTGTAGTCACTCAAATATGTTGGAGGCTTCCTTGTGCGTGGAGGATGAAGAGAATCGGTTTGAACCAACTCTGGATCTCCTTGCTCAAGTTCAGTAGTTGAGTCTACACTTCTTTGATCATCAGCCGTCATAGAGTCTTCAATTAGCATCTGTTCATAAAGAGGTGCACTCCCCTATCAACCTATAATGCTTCGGGAGCAGAATTATTTGTGTGTGATCGGGGTAGCTTTCGGCACACTTGTATCAGCAAATGGAAATTCGTGTTCGTGGAAACTTATATCCCGTGAGACAAAAAATTCCTTGGTATGAAGATCATACACTCTCCAACCTTTCTGCCCAAACGGATAGACATTAAATATACATCTTCGAGCCCTTGCACTAAATTTGTTTGTTGGTTTTGGTTGCGTGACAGCATAACATAGACAACCGAAAACTCTTAAATGATCATAATCTGCAGCACATCCATGCAAAAGCTCATGGGGAGTTTTACCATTACGAATCCTCGTTGGAGTTCGATTAATAATATAGGTTGTTGTCATTACACTCTCACCCCATAATTTAATTGGCAAAATAGATTGAAATAAAAGGGCACGGGAGACATTCAAGATATGCCTATGTTTCCTTTTATAACACCTCGCATTTCTAAAATATATATTAATATATTAAATATGGATTAAAGGGTAGGATTAGTGCAAATCTTGAAATTAAGGTCAAAATACAAAGGAAGGGTAAAACGGTAATTAGCCAAATACGTAACCCTAGGAAAGTAAAATTGAGTAGAGGTCTCAAATAGGAAAACTAACCCTTGAAATGGATTCAGAACGAAAAATTGAGTGGTTAGGCAAGTTTTTGAAATTTTGGTGAATAGTGTTTTTACCCGGTAAAAATATCGCGGTACAGTTGTACCGTAAAGCGTGCCGAATAAATCTTGAGCTCTAGATCTGGATATAAGTTATAAATGGTAAATAGGACTAGGAAATATGATTTCTGGTGAAAATTAATGAAAATTTGTTTGGGAAAGCGTGCCCACGATGCGCATAACAGCTTAAAACTGCGATTTGTCCGAACGATCAGAAAAATCCGGATTCATCTGATCAAGGACAATTGTTAATGTTAAAAATTAAAGTTTCTAAATAGTTTAAAAAATTATGGACGTTTAGTGGAATAGGCGGGAGATTTGAATTAGTTTGAAATCGCGTGAGTGGCGGTGGGGCCCACCTCACTTAAGTGGACTTGCCAGCTTGCACCACATCGAAATCAACTTCTTCTCTCTCCTTCCCCCCACCTAAAAATCGAGCCCCCCCCCCCCCCCTCCCCCATGGAAGTGGAAGAAAGCTTCCAAATCTTCCCCCTCTCATAACTCCCTCCATACTCACTCAAATCCAACAAAGTTTGTCACAAAAGTTGTTGGAAGTCATCATCCAAACACAACCATGGTATTATTGAGCCTTTAAACTCGCTAGATTGGGAGAAAAAGGGGTAAAATCAGATACGATTTTGGAGGGATTTTTGGGATTTTTGGAGTTGTGTGTTCAAGCTATTGCTTGGGGATCACTTAGAAGAGTCCTAAGCCAAGCTTCTGAGTAAGTCTTGATGCTTTTTAATGGTTGATTCATGAATTTAATTTTTGAAAACCTAGAGTATGTGTTGTGTGATTGATGTAGTTAGAGAGCTCAATTGAAATTGTGTATTAGACAAATGTGGCTTAGAATGATGTTTTAAAGTGATTGATGTCATAAAAATTATTGATAAAATTTGGATTATAACATAGTAAATTTTAGGCTGTGGTTTCATAACTTTATGAGATGGATTAGTTGTAGGATTATGTAATTGAGTTGTTGATTGTTTGTATGAGTTAATAGTAGGATTATATGAGATGTTGAGTTATTAAATTGAATTGGATATCCCTTGGTGTGAGGGCACTAACATTCCAGCCAAGTGAGGAGATGGGGGTATGATGATGCAAAAATTATCCAATTGATGTGTTGTGTTGTTAAATGGTACTTAGAGGTGTTGTTTGATGAGTTGATACATAGGAAATTAAAGGAAAATAATTGGAGTGTGTGAGAGTGTACATTGGACCTAGAAGAAAATATTTGGAAAAAAGATGTTGTGATGGTGTATGATGGAAAGTGGGACATAAAATGGTGTTGTGGTAGCCTTAGGATGCTAAAGAAAAATTAAAAGAAAATTAAGAAAAATATTTTGTAAAAATGGCCTATAGTGGCCGAACCTTGCATGTGGGGAGGGTGAGAATCTTTATGCTTTGTAATATTATTGATTGCACCCTATATTGATGATCCTTGCGTGATTATTGTAGGTTGCCTCCCTCGAATTTGAACTCGGAACCGTGAGCTTGGTGGGTTGCCTTTGGTCCGGGATCAAAGAGATTTTGGTGAGTGGTCTTCAACCTATATATGTATAATTGATGAACTTGCATATATCTTGGTTGGTTAATATTGAAATGGAAATTGCCTATGTGTAGGCATTTCTGGTGAACCAAGCTTACTGATACTGTGATTGGGAGCAATGAAGCGGAGGAGATTATTAAGGTATTCTCTTGGTACTGGGGTTTGATCCCCGTGTGTGCTCCACCATGCCTCTTGAAGGTAGTGGTTGGTGGTGTATGTTAGTAGTATAGCATAACATGATCATGCATATTGTATGTATAGTACTACATAGGATGTACCAAGTCTCTGGTTAATAGAAAGTTGTCTTCGGGCATTACGGACTTCCACTGGATAGGTCTCCATGAGGGAGTTCCAGTTGACCTGGGTATATATATCGGGTATATATGGATAGAGGGTGCCTTGGTTGATGTCCTGGAAACACTCCTTGGTTGGGAACCCGTAGGCTATATGCCGATGCCACAAGGCTGGATGTTGCGTGGTATTGGCATTGACCATTCCAGCTTCATCGTATTTTGTTCTCTATGCTTCCATATTTCACTAAATCCCTTGTTTTATCCCGTTTTAAATGTTGTATTATATTATTGATATGCATCAAAGTTAGCCATTGGGCGGAGTAGTCTCCAGAACCTCTGGGTTACTGAGATATATTCGTATATCTCACCCCATTTTGAGGACTTTATTTCAGGTAGTGCCAGTGCAGTTGGAGCGGCGGGCAAGAGGCTCGTAGGATGAGCTCATGGACGCATTGTGGATTTTGCATTTTGGGGTCATATGGCCTAGGCTAGACTTAGGACATGAATATCGCATTGAGCTAGGACTATTCTTATTGTCATCATTATTCATGTCATTTTTTGCTAAGTTTAGTTTATGTTTTATCATGCTTTCATTTGGAGCTTATTGTATTATGTTCATTGGAGAAGAATGTATCCTGTAAATTGTAATTTGAAGACCTTGTGTAATATTGGAGCATGTATATGATGAAAGGGCAATAGGCCTATTCTAGGATTTGATTTATGTTTTATGTCAAAGAATTGCATGCAAAGGAATTAATGTGATTGAAATGGTTTAGGTTTTATAATGAAATTATTGAATGGTAAAGTAAGCCAAATGATATAAATTGTGAAGGGTTGTAAGAGCACCAAGGCATTGCTGGTCCTTGAGTGCCACCCATGTCTATTAGGTGCATTTGAGGCTAGTTATGCACTTTTAAAAAGTGGAATTTATTGGAAAAATAAAGGAAACTCTGGCGAAATTTCTAGAAATTGGCAAAATTTGGGTGAACTTTGAGAGAGCATATCTCCCTCCACAAAAGTCCAATATGAGTGTTCCATACACCGTTTTAAAGCTTGAGATGTCAACTACCTTGTGTCATAATTTGAGATCCATAGGAGGTGCACACTGCCCTGTAGAAGCCAGAGAGCATGTACTGCTCATAATGCCCCTGCATATGGGGTTATCTCTAGCAGATTTTGAAAAATTGATTCCCGCTTGTTCCTTGGTCAAATTAGGTTTATAATATGTCAAATTGACCTTGAGGTGCCTAGTTTAGTATACAAAAATTCGAGAGAAATTGGCAGAGTTGATTTTCCAGAATCGTTGATGGAGTGAGGTCTGTTTGGAGCCCTGTTTGAGGTTGGTTGGCAGATTTGCTTGTTCAACTTCATTCGGTGATATCCAGAGAAAACGAGAACTTTATGACTCTTGTGATAGCTTGTTAGAAAGGTAATTAAGTCTAAAATAACATACTAAAATATGAGAGGTTCGCGACATGTATATTCTCTGCAGTAATTAAAATACCGAACCTTGTTCGGATAAGTAGAAAACGTAAAAGTGAGATTTAGGCTAAGTGGGTTTGTCTTGGTGACTTGAGATAAGTGTTATATGATATTTAGGCAATTTAAATAATTATTCCGCAAATATTTTCAGTTACGGTCACAGCTTTTATTTATTACGCTTTTATTGTTTTAAATGGTCGCGTAATAAAAAAGAAAAAGTTTACACGTATTTTTATAAATGAATTGTTGTGATTGTAACTGCACTTAATATCATAATCAATGTTAACAATTTCGGTGTACAACGGGCTGTTACACCTTTCTACTCGGCCATTATGTTGTGGTGTATGAACACATGACTTCTGATGAAGAAATCCATTTGCAGAAAATAACTCAATCATCTTGTTAGAAGTAAATTCCGTTCCAATATCTGATCGAAGCCTTTGAACTGTTGTATTAAACTGGTTTTGCACCATTAGAAAAAATTTATGCAGCAAGTCATAGGTTTCACTCTTATCACCCATCAAACAAGTCCATACAGCACGACTAAAATCATCAACTATTATAAAGAAATAATAAGCACCAGATGAAGAGGAGGTACGGTAAGGACCCCATGTATCGTAATGAATAAATGAAAGCCAATATTAAAAGCATCATAATAATAAACAGGACAAAGCCCGTGACAGCAACCACATTTTTCTGTAAATCATTTTTCGCATCTTCGTTTGCTTGACACAGAATAAAGTAAATAGTCACTATATGCGAGGGGAAAAAGAAAAAGAAAAAGAAAAATAAATAATTTAAGGTAAAACTGCTCAGTTTGATGCCCTATTTCTAGGAAGTTAGCTCTTGACTTCTATAATTCCTTGCATTGATGAGATAATGGATGCATTCAAGCAATGGACAAGACTTGTAAAGGGACCTACATTTTGTGATAGTGCAACAACAACAAAATTCGTTTTAACAAGAAAAAATATAAATATTGACTATACGAAGAATAGAACAAAAATTAAGAAAACTAAACCATTACAAGTTATAGAAGTAAAATAAGACTTAAATTTTGGGATTGGCAAGTAAGAAACATAAAATTCAAACAAAATCAAGTATCCCAAGTGCTTGCAAGTAGGGGTGTTAACGGGCCGAGCCGAGCCGAGCTTTGATCTTAATGGGCCAAGCCTGTATTTAAATATGTCCGATTGGCCTTAGCCTGTTACCTGAAACGAATATAATATTGGCATGTGGCCTGGTTTATTTACAAAAAATAAAAGCCTATGTGAAGCCTATCTTAGCCTGTTAAAGAATAAAAATAAGAGAACAGAATTCCACAAAAAATCAATTTCCAGATAGAAACCTTAGCTTCCAATTTGCAGCAATAATTTACAAAGTCTACAGTAAATAAATAAAAATTAAAGTGAGAGAAGGTAGATAACAGGTTATATTATCTTAGCCCATTATAAAAAAAAGTGCCAACAAAAATAAAAAATAAAATAAAATAAAAATAAATTGACACAAACGAGTAGTGCATAGTGGAACGAATGAGTTTTTGTGGGTTTGTTTGTTTGAAGGAGGATGAAGGATAATATATAACAGCACTAGTAATTCCATAAATATACATAAATTCAATATATATCCAAATAGCATAATATAGAATAAAATCATTCAAAAAGTCCGTTAAACCAATAAAATGGGGTCAAATAAATTGATAAGAGAGAGAGGGTTATTACAAGTAGTATAAAAAATATAAATAAATATTTATATACTAGGCTAACCTGTGAGGCTCTAAGACCGAACTTCTGAATTAGAACCTGAGGCATTTTTATTAAACGAGCTTTTATACAAGTTCATAAAAGCTTTTATTAAACGAACAAAATCCGAGCCAACGGCCCCTGAAAGGCCCTTGGCTCGTTTACCACCCCTACTTGCAAGCCAAACATAGCTATTTGTCCTATCAAACCAAGGAACACAACTTTAATCATACTTTCTCAGTAAGCCATAGGCCTATAACTTAACGAGTTCTATTGATTGAAAAATTAAAAGGCAATTAACACTAGTCCTGGTCAGCAATAGCTAAAAAGAAAAAAGAAATAATTGAAAAAGAAAAGAACCTATATGCTACGTTGTCGAAAATAGTTGTTCCTTGTAAATCGCAAATGCCCAAACGTCGAGATATGTCCCTCTATGTCAAACCTAGTAACCATATAATAACATTCATTTATTGAATTTTTCAATTAAATAAAATGATATTAAAAGAGGAAGAAAGTTAGGACCAATCTAAACCATAAAAGGCCATTTTCTTCAAATTAGCAGCGGGAATGAAAACCTTATAATGTGAACCTAGATTATAAAAGCTCTTTATACATTGTTCTAATAAATTATATAGAGATTTATGGTTGAGAACTTTCACAATAAAGTGTTTCGCCGGATTTAATTCTCTGACAGGGTATTTCTGACTTGCGAACACAACAAAATGATAGCCAACACATAGAAAATAGCACCAAGTATCATTTTCTAAACAAAAACTACCCAAAACAGAATCAAATGAGTCCAGTTTCCTCTAGAAAACCAAAAGAAGTTAAATTAAATACATTAACAAGAAATCAAATTAACATTCGGCCCGATGTCGGGCAAAATAATAAAAATAGTTGCATGCATTTCAATTTGCCTCAACATATAATCATTACACTAGAGCATAAACGAATCATACATAAGAAAATTGCTAAATTAACATGACATTTTCGAAGATGCCTCACCTGATTCAATACCCAGGGTTACAAAATCCCAATAAGCAAATGCGCTTATTCAGTTCCAGCACAATTTTACAAAAAAACAAAGGAGAATAACAGAAATGAACGTAACAGGATGAAGGAAAACCTCATTAAGAAGGATCAATGAAAAGGAGTAGAGGAGGTGACTATTTTGGAGAAGGAAGAAACGCAGTAATTGAGTTCGACAACAAATTTTATGGACAAAATTGTTGTCCTTTGCACAATTTTACAGCAGGCTAAAGCCGTTAATGAGATTAGATGTGAAAGGAGCAAGAACAGCATAGCAAGGGTTTAGTGTTCTACTTATTGCACAAGACTTGATTTGATTTTTTTTTTTTCTATTTCAAAATGAAAAAGTATTTTGATATAGTGGGTTGTTGGCGTAAGGAAAAAACATAAGAAAATTGGGTTTGAGAAGAAAAAAATGTGCCCCGTCTCAGTAAATTTAGTATTCATTCAAAACCCAACCTATGTAGCTTATTCCAGATGATTTAGTGGTAATTATTGTTAACTGCCACTGTCTCGCCGAGATCAAATCCCGAATTTAGCGTAGTAGTATACTTATAGATAGGCATACCATTATCGTAATTCAAATTTAAGAGTTTCTACTAAATAAAGATGAGCATAGCATAACTTTTTACCATAAACTTTAGTTGTGTAAATATGAAGGAGGATAAAACATTGGGCAGTACAAAATAACTACAAAACTGAATCCAACTGTTAACTGAACTGCACTTAAAATAACTAGTTTTAAAAACCAGTTCATGAATTGAACTGGTTTTTAAAGAATCAGTTCAAGAACCGAATTGGTTTTAAAAATACCAGTTCAAGAACCTAACCGTTTTCGAACCGAGTCAAATCGTTTTTGAGCCGAACTGAATTGATTTTTTATTACTTTATTTCTTTATTTTTTTTTCTTTTTAGAACAGGGTCGACGTGAATTGGTTTCGAACATAATCGAACCGAATCATTTTCGAACCGAACTGAATCATTTTCGAACCAAATTGAATTGATTTTGAAGCGAACCGAATCATTTTCGAATCAAATCGTTTAAATTAATTCGGTTCAGTTTTTCAAAAAATTCTATTTAGTTCAACCCATACACACCTGTAGTAAAACATAAGAATATTGTCTATAAAAAAAACATAAGAATATGGTTTGAAAAAAAGAAAAGAATATGGCAATGTCCAATTTCCAAAGAGAAGAACATGTGCTATGTTTAATCACCAAACAACTAACTGAAGGAATATTCTAGTGTATCCATGATGCCAATGGCAGAGTTATGTACATTCAAGTTCACAGAAAACGAAATTCATTGTCTACCTCAGACATTTTCACTTTCCATTTTCGTTTTATAGTTTAATTTTGTCGTCGCAAATTCAAAGGCTCAAGAAAGTCCTCGTCCCCAAACTCAAAATATCCATCTGTTCTAACTTTTAGACCCAGGCCCATTTAATATGACCGCCGAAACCGCCTTCATTGGCCTTTAAGATTCCACTGTATTACACGTCTCTTTTCTATCTCATTGGCATTTTGTGAAAAACCGGTATTACCCTTTTCCTATCTTAACGAAAAATTGAAATAATTATCTGTGCAATAGTCCATAAATCGTACACCAAATAATTATTAGAGTATTCATATTATTTAGTTAAAAAAAGAGTATTCATATTTGATGTATTATGATTTAATCAGTTTTCGGATATTTACTAAATTTAATTATGAACAAAAACAAAGTTTTACTTTGTTACCCTAATACCGACGTATAATTGGTTGACTCTAAACAACTTTATATTTAAGTAATTTTATAAACATACCATATTGAGAATTCATAAAAAAACAAATTAATTTTGAATCTTTTTTAATTTTTTTTACAATTTTATATTTGGAGAATTCATAAAAAAAATTAGTTTTAAACAAAAAAGTTTGAAATAACCTTTAATTTTATTTGAAATTTAATAATTATTTGTAAAATATCGTTAAAATTTAATTAAACATTTAAACTTATATAAATAGAATTGAATGAAGTGTTATGTTTAATGATTTAGTTATTTTATCTATTAAGTAATAATAATAATAATAATAATAGAGGTAGGTTATACTTATAATTTTTTTTACAACCTCTTACAATCATATCTTTAACACCATTGATTCATAATAAATGATAATGTTAATTAGCGAAAATCACCGGTGTTAGATAAGTACAGTTTGTAAAAAAGAGAGAGTTATAAGTATAACCTTGCTCATAATAATAATAGATTAAAAAGTACAATAATTGAATATTAAAACAAAATACATATTAAATGTTGCCTTAATAGCTTGATTATTTTGTCTAATTCGATTATGAACAATACATAAATCATTAAAATAAGTGGATGGAATTCATATTCGATGTATTATACAAATAAAAGTTAATTTAGATTACCAAAAAAAAAAAGTTAATTTCAATCATATCTCTTTGATAATTTATAAATGTTACGATTTATTTCTAAATTATATAAAGATAGTTGAATTCAATTTTTTCAATTATCATAAACGAAAGGAGCAGATTGTCTTTCGATTTGAATGACACGCTCTTCACATTTTACAACGACATCAAGTTTTTTTGACACGTCTCACTTGTCAATCTAAATCGTTGGTAATTGTCGCTTCTTAGGATGTTATAAATCTCTATCACTTTCTTTACTAGTCTATTGTCTCTGTGTTCTGTTCTGTCTTCATCTCTTCTCTGAACCTGTGAACAATGGCGTCTCTCTCTCACCTCAGCCAACTCCGCTGCAAGACCCTGTCGGTCACCCTGCTCAACTCCGCACCCTCAATTTCGCCACCGTGCACCGTCGGGATTCGGAGCATACCGGTCGGAACACTGAGGATTTGGACCAAATTTCCGAGGCCGGTGCTTTGTGCCCGAGCTGCGACGAACGACGACGAGTGGGGCTCAGAGAAGGTGGACCCTTACGCGGACGTGGCGGTGGCAGAGCCGGAGGAGAAACTGACGGAGACCGGGACTCTGAAGAAGGCTTTGGTTGATTCGTTTTACGGAACTGATCGTGGACTCCAAGCTAGCAGCGACACCAGAGCTGAAATCCTTGAGCTTATCACCCAGCTTGAAGCCAAGAACCCCACCCCTGCACCCACCGATGCCATGACTCTCCTCAACGGAAAATGGATTCTGGCGTAAGCTTCTTCTTTTTAATTGATGTCACAACCACTCTATCTGTTACTTTTGTGCATATATGCCTAGGTCAGGTTAAGCTTTTAGAATGGTAGTGTCCATTGTTCACTCTTCAGCTAATTAGGCTCTACTGCGAGGAAGTGTGTTAAAAAATTATAAAAAATCATTAAGTCTAACTTTATAGTTTGAATTATTTCTATACATTTTTATTAGGGAAAATACCAAAAATCTCTCTCTAAGTTTCCTCTTAAATCACTTACCTCTTTCCAAAATATTAAATCATTTATTCTTCTACTTATTGTTTTTTTATCACTTATCTCTTCAACTTAATTTTCCATCCAAAAATAAAATCAACGAAGTTACTTTTTTAAAAAAAAAATACCTTGACTTCCCTTAAAATAAAATAAAAATAAAAAAACAACATAGAGGAATCTTTGATGTTGTTAAATATCAAGATACAAGAGGAATTGATAGTAATCCTTGTTGTGTAAAACTACACAACATTGGTTCTATTATATAGCAAACCAAAAGAATAAAAAAACACAATGTGGGACTAACACTAACACAATGAGACACACACAATGAATCTCTTAACAGATGTCATGTGAGGGTGACTTGCTCCACTTGTTTTCATCTAATGCGCCTTCCATAGCCTTCTTATTTATCACTATAAAAAAAAAAAAGAGAAGGCAAAGCACAACACTGTACAATTCCAAAATAGGAGGAGGAAAAAAAATTGTAAGAGTTGTCATGTTGGATTTTGTTGATATGGATGAGTCTCTCTTTTTATCTGAAACTTGTGGTTATGTGATTTATTTTCTCCTGAATACTAGTTAATTGAATGAATTTTTTTAAGTGAAAACAAATTATGACACTTTCTCATGTTTAGGTTGGAAATCTTTTATACAAACATTAACAACGTTAGTTTTTTCTCTGTTTTTTTTATAGGGTGATTTTGGTATTTAAAAAAAAATTAATTCTGTTAACTTAGTGTTGGATTGAAAATCAAGTTAAGGGATAAGTGATAAAGAAAACTTAAATAAAGTTGTAAATGATTAGAAATTTTGGGGAGAGGTGAGTGATTTTGAGGAAACTTACACGTGTTTTTTAAATTTTCACTTTTTATTAAGGATTTCATCATGATATGAGACTTCTTATATATAGAGACAAAAATCACATGGAACTCATATATTAAAAAAAGTAATCATGATATGAGACTTCTTATCTATAGAGACAAAAATCACGTGGAACTCATGTATTAAAAAAAGTAATGTGTGAGACTCATATCAACACAGAAATATATACATGAAAATTTCTCTTTTCATGTTAGATGAGAAGTATAAATTTTTTTTATTAATTCATTAATAGCAGTGCTATGTGGTCCTAGCGGAACTTAGCTAACTGGTTTTTAAATTTCTGAGAAAGCATCACATGTGATGGGAACAGTTAGTACAATCATTTAATTTCAATTAAGCTTTCTGACAGTGCTAGTTAGTTGACATAAGGGCCCTTGGTGCCTTTTTCTCATTTTTGAGCTTACCATTAAATATTTAAATAGAATAGAAATATGGTGGATGAAAGTTGTATTGTATTGTATTGAATGTACTGGTATATAATACTACTATACATGAGGTATTGAGGATTGACTTGGATGTGGTAGGTTCCTATTACCCATTGTTGGATTTGTTTTTCCGCAGGTATACATCATTTGCAGGTTTATTCCCATTGTTGGCAAGGGGAACACTGCCATTGGTCAAGGTAGAGGAAATATCTCAGACCATTGACTCAGAGAATTTTACTGTCCAAAACTCTGTACAGTTCGCTGGTCCATTGGCTACCACCTCCATTAGTACCAATGCCAAATTTGAAGTTCGAAGTCCAAAACGTGTGCAGGTTTGACAACCAGATATATAAGAACTCACTTATGCAATGTTAAATATATAGCATGTGAATTTAACATCTTTCTTGCATTGTGTTAGTTTAAGATATTGGTTTAGCTGTTTGTTGAGATATATAAAACCATTAATGTAGCCTCACCCAAAAGCAAAAGCTTAAGCTTTTGGGTTGAATTGGTTCTCTATATGGTACCAGAGCTTCACTGACCACGAGGTCAAGAGTTCGATCCTCATAGCCCCCACTTTCAGGTGAAATTAAAAAAAAACACAAGGCAAACCAAAAAATGGGCTTGTGCGGCACAAGGGAGACCGAATAATGGGCTTGTGCAATATCCACGCTTCTAGCCCAAAGGGCTTTTGTGGCGTGAGGGGGTGTGTTAGAGAATAATATAAATCATTAAACGAGTCTAACCCAATATTTTAAGGTTTTGGGTTTGAAGTGGTTCTTTACAAGCTTGCCCTGTTATTTTCAGATCAAGTTTGAGGAAGGCATCATTGGCACTCCACAGCTGACAGACTCGTTAGTGATACCAGAAAATGTGGAATTTCTGGGGCAAAAGATTGACCTCACACCGTTTAAAGGAATACTTACATCTGTCCAAGACACAGCCTCATCGGTTGTTAGAACAATTTCCAACCAGCCTCCTTTGAAGATCCCAATTTCCAACAGCAATGCTCAATCGTGGTTACTCACTACATACCTTGACGAAGAACTACGCATCTCAAGGGGTGATGCTGGTAGTGTGTTTGTTCTTGTCAAGGAAGGAAGCTCTCTTTTGACAAGCTAAACATACCAGTTTGCTTGGTCATTATATAATAACTAGTTTTATATTTATAAATAAGCAACATGTCTGTATTAGATATGTAATTCTCAAGATGCATATATAGACAGGACAGTGTGAATGCCTTGCTGCGTCCTGTCATATGATCGATGTTTGTCAAGTGTGAAGTTTTATGAGCACAAGCAAGAAGCATGAACTAGCTTCAAGTCATATGTTGTCAACTTTTCTACTTTCATTCCAATATTTGGTAAGGTGAGATTATAATGGAAATTAGTACTTATTAAGGAATGAACATTTTCACTTTTATGGGAATAAACATTCCATTGCAAAGTGAAGAAATTAATTTTCATTCAGATGTTAAAAAATAGTTCAATCTATCCGGTCCTCATGATTAATGCGAAAATCTTTTTTGGGCCAAACCATGTTTTCTTATGCCTAAAATAATTGATAGAGGCCGATAGAACCCAAGTCGGCCCGGAGCTCAAAAGTTTGGTTGGCTCAAATACGTTCAAATTGAACCCATTTATCCTTATGAATAGCGTTTTTCATTTTATTTTTTAAAGCGTAAACATGAAAATAAAAAGAGTTATTATTTTATTATTAGTTCTTATCAATTACAGAATTATGACCAGTAATGGGTCGAGGCCACTCTTAGATCTGCTTATAGCATGGTTCATTAACAGTTAAGAATTTTTTTGACTTATTTATCAAATTATCACCAGTAATGTAATCATTCTGCCACTTAACACTTATGCTAAATCATAAACTGAGGAACCCATGTGCTTCTGTGATGGGCAAGAACATTTTACATTTTATTCAAGGTGTTTGCTTTAGCTGTTGGATATTGTTTTTGAGAAATTAGTACATAGTCATAACCTATTATAAATACATGAAACAACCGTTAACACTTTGCATGTGTAAATCTCTTGCTCAAGACATTTAATTTTGCACCAAAAGAGTACACGGGCGATAAGATAAAATTGAGTAGCATATTAGAAATCTAACTGTGTATATATTAAGAAGGGTGCTCTCAATCAAAAGATGATAGTTCAATTGGCGTTAAGAAACTAAGTAGATAGTGGTTCAAATTTATATTCAATTCTCTCTAATATTATATTTGAAAAGAATTAACCTTAATTTCGAGCTCCATCCCAAATCAAATTAATTGCGAAAAGGTTAACCGATTAGTATATCTTAAAAAAAAAAAGTTTGCTCTCATATCAAATTAAAGATTTCTCTTGTTCTACATTATCAAATGTTTATTATCTCAATTATCTAGGTTATTGCTTTCCATCGCTTTTACACTTTTAATGCAATATAGAAAATGATGTTATCCGAATAACACGAGACAACTACTTTTTTGGACTCATTATGAATTACCTCTCTTTGTTCATGATATATGCGCAGACTTTAGACTTTGATATGTTGGATTCATTAGTTCGTAATTTTTTATTTTTTTTAGTACCAATTAGTTCGTGAATTGGCTTGATGTTTAAATAGTTAGAAATTTTTTAAGAATAACGACAACAATAATAATACTTCAATTGATTATATATATTTCCACCAAAAAAAAATAAAATTGATTATATATCAGCATTTGATTTTATTTTCGGTTTGACTTACTTATATTTAGCTGAACATGCACACTCATAATAGATTTTATATTGAGTGGCAAAGTTGAGCTTAACTAGTTGAAATTTAAATATTTAATTAATATAAAGCTTGAAGTTAAATCATTAAATTGGGTACATTGACCAAATTAATACAGTTTAAAACTAAATATTAAAGAAATATAATTTGAAAATTATTTATCGCAGTAATATAATTTAATCACATCACATGTGCCACATTTGTGAAACTCACATGGTCAAAAGTAATCAAATTATATATATATATATATATATATATATATATATATATATATATATATATATAGGCGGTATTTTAATTTTACTAAAATTTTCTACTGCCAACTTACTACTTATTTAATCATCATTGAATCAAAGAGAGAATGTTAAAAAAAATTTGAAAAAAGATAAAATATTGATCCAATGGTGATTAGATAGGTAGTAAGTTAGTAGTAGAAAATTTTGGTAATAAGAATATCTCTGCTCATATATATATATATATATATAATTTTACATATTTTTTTATTTTTTATTTTTTAATTTTATCTAAATTTATAAATTTTTACACACTACACAAAATACCCATTAATTTCTTATCATGTGACTCATGTTAATAAAATTAATATATAAAAGGATCATATGAGAATATACGCTTGCGTCGAATTCACACGTGACAGATGCACCAACTTCAGCGGTGTCACCTTCCAATCACTAATGTTAGGTGTGGTCTTGAAGTGGGTGAAGGGTGCTTTAACTCAAAGCATGAAACACTTCACCGTATCACCAACCATGATCTGTTTATTTATTTATTTTTAATTTGGGAATTTCTTTTAATATTATTATAATCTCTTTTAAATGTAAGATTATATTAAATTTTATATTCATTTTAATAAAATGTAATAGTTCAAACGTTACAGTATTTCTTTAATATTTCTCTAATTTTCTAATGTATAAAAAATTTAGTACAATATTTTGAAATAACAATATGATTAATAATAATAGAGGTTACAAACGGGTTGGTTTGCTTCGATGCGTTAAAGGTCATTTTAAAACGAAACGAGGTAGATTAACTTATTTTTTAAATATGACTTAGAAAAGTCAATTTACCTTGTTTTAAGTTAAACCGAATAATTTACAAAAAAAAAATCAAATAATAAAAAAATAATGAATCAGACAGATTAATTTACGAATAATTAATAATTTATCATTTTTAACAAATAACATACACTATTTTAAAAGAACGTCAAGTATTAGATAAATCACACAACCATTAAATCATTACAATTTATATGAAAGGCGTATATAATTTTGACAACGAACAATGACTAAATCGGTGATAAATACCGACGGAAGCCGTGAGATCACCAAAGTTCAAACCATTAACAATTCTTATATCCAAAATTTTCTTAAAAGAAAAGTCCCCATTTCTATATTTTGTCTTTGGAATGACATACTAATAATAAGGAAAAAGTTTACAAATCACTCTTTGGTTTATTTTTTTATTACTCACATCCTTATGCTGTTTTTTATTAATTATTCTCTTGTAATTTTTTTTTATTTAAGTTACCTTTAACACCATTAGTAATTAAGTCAACTTATTCATTTCACTCTTATTTTATTTTTGGTGAAAAATCTGACCCAAAAAACAAAAATGGTCAAAACTCTGCACTATAATTATAGAGGAAGGAATATTTTTATTATCAAAAATTTTTACTACCAACTTATTAACTATCTAATCATCAATGGATCAACATTTTTTCTCTCTTTATATACTTTCACCTTTTGAATGATTTAAATTTATGTTAAAACTGTTAAAATTTTATTAAAAATAGTTACTGGCAGCTGATTAAAGTGACATTGTGCTATTTGTGCAGGCATGAAACTTTCGGCTATTATTATTGGATTAATATATATTCAGGGGTCCGTGGTGTGATGGAGCATACCATCCATCATATATCAGCTCTTTTTTTTATGTTTGATCTCAACATTACTATTGCCCATTTTATCACATCAGTAAAATGTACAAATTACTTCAATTATTAATTGTGTTAAAAAGATAATTTTAGATGATAAAAATCACAAAAATTAATTAATTAAAAAAATATATATAAAGATGCAAGTAATAAAAGAACAAAATCACTGGTTTATGAACTTTCCATAGTAATATGGAAAAAGTGTTTATCCTTTTAAATAACACAATTTATATCTTTTCACTCTTACAAAGAGATGGGACCCACATCTTTATTTTTTTATCATCTATCTCCTATTTTATCTATCTCTTTCTCTCTCTTAAAATCACACAAATTTACATGCCAATTTTTTTTCCTAGTAATATAAGATAACAAAGCGGATCGGGATATTCATATTTCGGGTTTGAGAGACTTTCTGCGTCCGCTTTTCAAACCTACTTCTCTGCTTTTTCAAACTTTCTAGATTTACGCTTCGCTTCACTACACACACACACTCTCTCTCCCTGTGTGTCTCCGCAAATGGCACCATTTCTAGTACCTAACGGTGGATTCGCCCACGGTTCACTCACCGGTCGATTCGCCTCCGTATACAGTGAGGTCCAAAGCAGCCGTGTGGACCACGCGCTCCCTCTTCCCTCGGTTCTCAAAAAGCCTTTCACCATTGTCGATGGTCCCCAAAGCTCTGCTGCTGGGAATCCAGGTCAATCTCCTTCCTTCATATCGATCCATATTTGATCTGTTTCTGTAATGTCTTTTACTCTCTATTCACTGTCAATGTGCGTGCGTGCGCGTGTGTTTGCAGATGAGATCGCGAAGCTGTTTCCGCATTTGTTCGGTCAGCCTTCAGCAAAGTTGGTTCCGAGCGATTCGCACTTGGTGCAGCCCGATCACAAGCTGAAGATTGGCGTGGTTCTCTCTGGAGGCCAGGCTCCTGGAGGTCACAACGTCATTTGTGGAATCTTCGGTAATGCTCATTCTCAATCCAACGCAATCTATTGTTTCTTCTTCTTTTTTGCATCTAATAATAGCTGGATATGTGTAGTTATTACGTTTTTCAACTCTTATTTTTTTGTTTTCCGTCTTAGATTACCTGCAAGAGCGCGCAAAAGGAAGCACATTGTATGGTTTCAGAGGCGGTCCTGCTGGCATCATGAAGTGCAAATACGTTGAACTCACCTGTGACTATATTTATCCTTACAGAAATCAGGTCCGTTTTTTCTTTTTCACAAGTTTTTGGAACGTAATCATGCTTGTTTAGCTGAATTCTCGAAATGGTTGTTGTGGATTTATTTGAAATAAAAAAGTTTATTTACCCGTCACCTTGATTTTTTTATTTTATTTTATTTTATTTTTTTATATATATATCATGACTTCTGGTGCTGTCTGAGCGTTATGCATTTGAGATTTGACATGCTTCTTATGCCGGTTCATACGTGTGAATATTTTAGCTTGTCAAGAACTGTTATGCCTCTTTTTTTTATGTCAACGATCACAAGATTTTGATTTATGATTATTACAATTTCTGTTGGCAGGGTGGCTTTGACATGATTTGCAGTGGGAGGGACAAGATTGAAACTCCAGAGCAGGTGAATGCCGTGAGGCTACATATTTTCTATATGATTAATACATTTGAGCTCTTATATATTTTCTTTAAGTCTGAGGAGTAATTTAGTTTACTTAAATGGTATAGTTTAAACAAGCTGAAGAAACAGCACTGAAGCTAGACTTGGATGGGCTTGTTGTTATTGGTGGAGATGACTCAAACACAAATGCATGCCTCCTTGCTGAGAACTTCAGGTTAGTTTTATGAAATTTTATTTATGGCAGTCTGTGTTATAGGAAGCTTTGTTAATGAAATGGTGTTTTCATGTCGGTTTATATTAATCTTCAAGGTCCTTTTACCAGTTCGTCTATTATGTAATTAGTTTTGTATATACATATGAAGAGAAATAATTTTCGTTTTTTAAGTATGTAAAGTGTTCCGGTTTGTTTAACTACTGTTTGTTTACTAGTTTAATATGGATTTATGCAGGAGCAAAAACTTGAAAACACATGTGATTGGATGCCCTAAAACCATTGATGGTGATTTGAAAAGCAAAGAAGTTCCCACAAGTTTTGGGTTTGATACTGCATGCAAGGTGAATGAACATATCACATATGCAGTCAGTCTTCACTGTGCATTTGTAATTTTGTTTGTTCTAGTCCGTACATTTTTAAACATTTCAAATATGTAATTTTGTCTTTTGATCACTAGTAATTTAAAGGGCCGACTCAGTTCAAATACTCACTTCGTGAGTGTCTGGGGAAGGGAAATAAAAACACACTCCCCGTTAAACTCGACTAGCGAGTGTGGGGTGGAGGAAATCCTTGTACGCAGCCTTATCCTTGCATAATTGCAAAGAGATTGTGATAGGGCCCAACTTAGTAAAGCCCAATATGGCAAGGTAAATGTTGTTGTGTCACAGCCCAATACTGATGAGGTATCACAGCCTACTAAGCATGCTGAGTCAGCTTGTTTGTTAGGAGAATTTGTTGCACATGCTGAGACGTTAGATGATAAAGAGGGGACGGAAGAAGGAAGGGGCACCTTGGAGGTCATAGCATGGTGGTTACACACTAGGAGATTCAGGGCATCTCGAACGTCCCTGGTTCATTTCATTCTGTTGAACTCTTTTTTCTTATTTCCATTTTGCACAAATCTGAGCTATAGCAGTACTATAGCATGTAATTAGATGATGGTTCTTTGCTGGATCTTTTTGATTTTACTGGTTTGAATGCTGAAATAGAGGAATTATTCAGATATCTTGTTGTTACTGTTTGATTCCTATCAAATTGGTCTCAAAGCTCCAACTGGGAGCTGTGGTATGGTGAGAACGAGGACCATGGAGAACTTGGAAGAAAGAGTGCGTCGGTCAGAGTTGGGGCAGGAAGAATTGCTTAAACGTATGGAGGCCAGTGATATTAACCAAGCCGAAATCATCAGGCAGTTGCGAGAGCTTGGTGCGGGAATCCAAGAACTCCGTGCGGAAGCGTTCGGAGAGGAACGAAGTCGTGGGGGAAGAGGGAGAGGAGGCTCCTCTGGTTCGAACCACAACAACATTTACCTTGCCATATTGGGCTTTACTAAGTTGGGCCCTATCAGATTGTTTCCTGGGTTTTTGCTAAGAAAAATATTTAGGAACTAGTTGTTCAATTTTATGTTTGGGAAAGGAAATATCAAGTATATAAGGATGATTTTGTGAGCACCAGATGCATTGCAGTTTCCTCAGCAATACAGTCAGCATTTCAAAGAATATTGCTTTCTCCATCCATTCTCTCTTCCTTGAATTCTACATAATATATGCGTTACATAATCTATTAGTGCTGCCTTTTTTCTTTCTTTTCTTTTCTTTTTTTTTTGTGGGTTGGGGGGGGGGGGGGGGGTGGGTGGGTGGTTGGGGGCTGGTGTTCAAATGGTATACTTTTTCTACTGCTCTACTCGTGCTTGGTTTATAAGTTATTGCAATAGCATTATGATATTTATAAACTCTCTTTCCTAGTATTCGTTCTAAATATTAATTTTGTAATGCATATTTTTTTTATTTGCTAAATGTTGTTAGATAATATATACTTTTTGGGTACATGTTGCATGATCACATGACCTAACTATTCTCACATTTTAATGTTAATTTAATACAGATATATGCAGAAATGATTGGAAATGTTATGATAGATGCCCGGTCAACTGGAAAGTATTACCATTGTAAGTATATGGAATTGAGAAACCCTTCAAATCTATTTAGCTATAAAGACTGAAGAATTTGCAGAGTTGCACATACCAATGTTAATGCATCACCTTGGACATCGATGTTGTTACTATTCTACACTGCTTCTATTGCTTTTCACTTCTTTCAACATGTGCGGATTTACTTTTTTAAACTTTTTCTGCTTTAGAACCGCTGCTACCATTTGCTCTTATTGTATCATCTGAAGACCTGAGGTCATAGTTTCATTTCTTTTCTTTGAAATTGCAAAGACTGTCATCTACATAACAAAACCATTTTTCAATACCCAAATGAGGAATATGCTATCTCCTTTTATTATAAATTATTCATGATTTTTATCCTTGTCTTCACCCCTTTGTTTATATTCAAGCAAAATATTGACAAAATGCTTTTGTCTATCCTTATCTTCACCCCTTTGCTTATATGATATCACCCATTTCATTCTACTTTTGAGTTAGAAATGCCTTGTTCATACATCATCTTTGCCTTATGTAAACATTTCTCTTGTTATGTGATTTTTCTACTCTCGATTCTTTTGAGTTGTATTAGTACTCATGCTCTTGTACTGTTGAAGGGTTTATTGAATTTCATGGCATTTTATTGAGTCATTGGCAAGTACATAAATATTAACTATATACTATACCCTCAAGTATGTGTGTGTGTGTGTGTGTGTGTGTGTGTTCATTATTTTTTCGCTCGATTTCAAATAATAAGACATACCATCATCTGTCTGCAGTTGTGCGGCTTATGGGGCGTGCAGCTTCACACATTACGCTGGAATGTGCTTTACAAACTCATCCAAACATTACTATTATTGGAGAAGAGGTTTGTCATATAAGTTTTTGATCATTTTATCTAGTGTTTGTACACTCTTGGGGTGGATGAAATCCAAACAAGATGATTCCCTGTTGATCTTGTGATTAAATTTCGATAATTGGTCAGGAGCCCTTATCAAAAAACTTGATTTCACCTGTAAATATGCGTTTCAGGTTGCTGCAAAGAAGCTGACGCTGAAAAATGTCTCAGACTATATTGTAGATGTTATTTGTAAAAGAGCTGAAATTAATTATAACTATGGGGTCATTCTTATCCCTGAAGGTCTAATTGATTTCATTCCTGAGGTATCTATCCCTCTGCATAAACTGAACTTGCATAAACAGAACTTATTTACCAGTGTTTTTTCTCTTTATGAGCTTGTGATTATGTATTGGTGCTGTTAATATACAATCAGTATGAAAGAACACCCTTGCTGATGATGCTCATTTGTACATGGTGTTGTGCTATTTGCAGGTCCAGCATCTTATTGCAGAACTCAATGAAATTCTTGCCAATGATATTGTGGATGAGGGTGGGTTATGGAAGAAGAAACTCACTGATCAGTCATTGAAGCTTTTTGATATTTTACCTCAAGCAATCCAAGAACAATTGATGCTTGAAAGAGATCCACATGGAAATGTTCAGGTGCCTAATGTTGTTATAGTGCTATCTTGCTATGTATTTGATCCCTGTATGCAATTTGAATCATCAATGTTGACATTGTTTTATTCCCATTTAGGTTGCCAAGATAGAAACAGAGAAAATGCTTATTCAAATGGCTGAAACTGAGTTGGAGAAGAGAAAGCAAGAAGGCAAATATAAAGGCTTATTTAGAGGGCAGTCTCACTTTTTCGGGTATTTTATCTAACTCTGATATTATGATTTCTAGTTACAAATTCCAATACATATTGCTGTGAAACAAAAAAAGGTTCTAGAGACATGCTTTGTTATTCACCTTTAACTTGGATTAAAATTTCTATTGATCATATATACGTTAAGTGTGATATGACTTCGTTGTTAGAATTTGAAGTTACCCACACTTGTTTAAAATATGCAGTTATGAAGGGAGATGTGGTTTGCCAACTAATTTTGATGCTACTTATTGCTATGCTCTGGGTTATGGTGCTGGCGCCCTCCTTCATAGTGGGAAGACTGGACTAATATCATCAGTTTGTGCTTCTCTTAATGCCTTTATCTTTTGATTATCAACTTACATATTTGTTCTAGATTGATGTTGATAATTGATTGTTTTTTGAAATTGTTTATTTCATAATATTTAAGTCATCAACTTAATTCTTGAATTTGCTATAATATTTTGATCAGGTTGCGAATTTATGTGCTCCAGTAGAAGAATGGGTTGTTGGTGGAACTGCACTTACCTCACTGATGGATGTGGAGAGGAGACACGGTATACATTCTGATCTATGGGAACTTTTGCTTTACCCAACGGCTATTAACTGAAATATATGCTTCCAGGCTTACCTTTCGATACATTGTCGTGGCAAAACTTAGATCCATAGTTATACCGTACTCTGTTGCTACTGTAATTGACAAGCAAATGCATTTTAAGTTAGAAATATTTTCTTTTACGTATTTTTGGACCATCTCCACGATTGATTAAAAAACCAGATTGAACCGGTCGGTTTGATCGGAAAACTGGTAAACCGGACAGGTGGTTTTGTTCAAACAACTCTAAAACCGGACAACCAGAGACTGTTCAAAAACGGGTTTAGAACCGATTTGAACTGCTTTATTTATTTTCTAATTCAAACAATTATTTTTTGAGCCAAATAAAGACCCAACGCCAAGCTATAAATGCCCACTTATGAGACTTATATATGGGTATTTTGCCTCATTATTAGTTTTTTTTCTTCTTGCAGGATGTATAACATGATCTTTTATGCTAATTTAAAATTTTAACTAACTTGATTTCTTATGATTTTATGTTAGTTTGGTAATTAATACATTAAAATATATATTTAATTATCATCCGTTCGACCATGGTTCAATCACGGTTTGTCCAGTGAACTGTAAACCAATTCCTTCACTGGTCTGGTTTCAAAAACATCGGTTTTTACAACCTCTTGTTATATTAAAATCAGAAAGTTTGTATGTGCTGCATTTAATATGAATGCTTTCTCCATTGTTCTGCTGTTTATGAATATGAAAATTTCTTTGCAGGTAAATTCAAGCCTGTGATCAAGAAGGCAATGGTGGAGCTTGAAGGTATATATATTCATAAAAACTTTAATAATCCACTAAAAGTAGTAAGTGAACTACGTTTTTCATCCATGTTGTGAATTAGAAAAATGAAATGAAAGGGACGGTGAAGTGTTTAGTTTTTGGGTTCATAATGATATACAAAAGATTAACTTGTTATTTCTTTTTACTAATCACCATGACATACTTGGTCACCCAAACTGTAGTGGCTTGATCCAGATTGTCAGTTATTTTGAAATATAGATTTTGCAATATCGGATGCTATAATGATTGCACTTTTAATATCAGTTCCGATTGTCTTGGATAGTGAATGACTATATTACATGTTGCATCATTCAGGGGCACCCTTCAAAAAGTTTGCCTCCTTGAGGGACGAATGGGCACTGAAGAATTGCTACATCAGTCCAGGTATGTATTGACTGTTATTTCATCTCTTGTTTCCGCTGCCTTCGCTTATGAAAAGTCCTGTTCCTTTTCCCAGTTTATATTGACCTTTAAGTTGACTAGAAAACAGTGCTATAAGCTTAAATCTACTTCTATGTTGAACTGGAGTTCGTTTACATAAGTTCGTTGCTCACGATGATGATTTTCATTATAGGTCCAATTCAGTTCACTGGCCCAGGATCCGATGCAGTTAGCCACACTCTACTCTTGGAGCTTGAAGCACAAGCTTAGGCGTACTATGAGGTCCTTGTTTTGACGGTGGCAATTCATGTTGTTGTTTGGGATCTTGCAAATATATTGGATCTGAGACAAGCTAGGGTTTTTGTGTACTTTAGAAATTTACCCTTTCGCTGGTTGAGGTGCATTAATTGATAAACTCTTATGTTGCATTCTGGCATCGGCAATTTATATTCATGACAGTCATTGCATAATTTAAGTTGAAAGTTATTATTTGCCTGATACTGGTTATTGAGGTAATTGCATGTCTGCTCCAAGCTTAGATTGCCAGTCTATGAGCAAGATGTATTGCAGAAAAAATCCACTTCCCACTGAAATTCATGACAGCTATGGAAGTTTTTTCTCCATTCTTCTAGGCCAATTGTACTCTTGTAATATACACATTTTTCACTTTTATAATTTTTTGTGGGAGTTAAATAGGAGGCGCAAAATACGTGGATAGTAAAAGGGTAAAGGATTCGGAGAGCCACTCCTATACAGTTCTCCATACATCAATTAACTGGTATAAAAATAAAAATAAAAGGAAAATGTGACCTAGTAGAAAGTCAAAATTTTGGCATCATTGCATAGCGCCATAGCATCTAATTCTTGATTTTTTTTTATGGCATTGACTGTTAACTACATTTTACTGAATTGTTTTTACGGTTTGTTATTATCATTTTTCACACGTGAGAAAACTGTCGTTTGAGGATTTAAACAATAAGTTTTTTACTTGTTTAATATTTTGTCTCATTGTAACTTGTAAATCGTTATATCAAAATTTGAAACAATTTTCTAAGCTTGTGAATAAAAAGTATTCTTTGGTCACTCTATCCACGGATCAGGATTAACTCTGGAGGATCTACGTCATTAAAATAAATAATTTTAGGATGAAATATTAAAATAAAACCTGCAGTGATGATAAGCAGCCGTTAGACCTTGAATAACACGTCCTGCATGTATTAAACGAAGTAAAAGATCCTGCTTCCTCTTTCCATTTCTCCATCTCTTAAAATCGGACTTGCACTCCTGCCATATCCATGGAGGGGGTACAGGAGAAAAGAAACCAGAAAGGCTCGTAAATATTAAACATACTATGGGCCGTTTGGATGAGATTTCAAAAAATAATTTTTTATGCCTTACTTATTTTAGAAGTATTTTTTACAAAACTTAAAACTATTTAGATTTTGAAAAAGATATTGATTTTTGAAAAAAATATTTAACTTTTAACCTTTTTTTTTTAAAGCTACAATTTTTCTTAAAAAAAAAATTTTTTTGACCTTTTTTTGTGACTTATTTTTTTTTTTCAAAGCGGACTTTGTAATATAAGTATTTTTTTTTCTTAAAAAAATCTCATCCAAACATGCCATATCCTTACATTGCAGAAAAACATTGAACAAATCGTACTCCTGTCTTCTGGTTTTGGGCCGAAAACTTTTAATTTTTTGGTCAGTTGTAGACTTGTAGCTATTTGGACTTACATACCTCAACTCAAATCTCCATTCATCTTGATAATTACAGATAAGCCCAAGTGGCATAATCTATAATGTTACGTGTGTTTTACGGAAAGGATGATCTGTTGGATCATATATGAAGGTGGGAATCATAAGATTCAACGATCGTTATCAAAATATATGTATCCAACATTTAACAATAATGATGACTTGGGTTACTACTTTCTAGGGTGGTCACACCTTGTAAGACGTACACGATCAAA
Organism: Gastrolobium villosum; assembly: GCA_032173675.1. Lineage (NCBI taxonomy): Eukaryota > Viridiplantae > Streptophyta > Magnoliopsida > Fabales > Fabaceae > Gastrolobium > Gastrolobium villosum. The sequence goes on along the minus strand of JAVKPL010001215.1, from coordinate 67,156 downwards.
CGTGGTGGGGCTTGGAATTGCGTCACGGAGAAGGATATTTTGGCGCTGGTCTATGACATATCAACTAGACTCTTTATGACTTTAGGTCGTAGTAGATGTACGCGAAAAATACATTGATCTCTCGCTTTCCTTCTCTTATAAGCATAGCTATATACAGAAACAAACAAGGGCGACTAAAAAGAATGCTGGTTGAGTAGCATGACTTGGTAAGCATGTAACTAATGAAGTAACTTGAAAGGTTTGTGAAATTGAACCACGCACGTGACCTAACTTATGTGAGCTTATGAGGAATTGGTATACGTCCTATACGATGGCTGACTCTACGGGTGTGCAAAATAATAATAAAAAATGAACCGAACCGAATTGTCCTTAAAATAATTGATTTTTGAAAATCAGTTCATGAACCGAATCAGTTTTTTAAAAATCAATTTTTTAGAATAAATTTAAGAACCAAATAATTTTGAACCAAACCGAACCGTTTCTGAATCGAACCGAACCGTTTTTTAACCGAACAAAATTGGTTTTTATAACTTTATTTTTTGAATTTTTATTTTATTTTTTCGTTTCAAAATAGGGTCGACCCGAACCGGTTTCGAACCGAACCGTTTCTGAACCGAACCGAATCACTTCCGAATCGAACTAATTTTGAATTGAACCGAATTCGATTTTTTAAAAAATTCGATTTGGTTCGAGCCATATAGATCCCTAGCTGACTCATACTTTGGAAGCAAATAAAATAAACACAAGCATTGAATTCTTCTCTCTGCTTTCTGCTTCGCTTATTTTCTTTCCATTTGCACCAAATTGGCTTATGAGTGATGTGTTGTTCTGTTAGTCTCAGCTTTGTAGATGCAAAACTGAAAACGACGGCCACTTTTTCTGTTGACGACACTGCATGCCTTGGTTTATCCTTTGGCTTTGAAGGGTACTTTTTAAATGCCAGCCTCGTTCTTTCACATGCTATACTTATTTGCCCATTTTGGAGTGTTCCACTTACGACGTTACGGAACAAAGCCTGACAAGTGTAACAATCAATTTCTCTCCCACCTAGGAAGAACTTAAGATGTTCTTGTCATATCTAAAAATTTGCTAGACAGATTTTCAAAAAAAATAAAAAATAAAATTTGCTAGACGCACAAAAACCAAATTTTAAAACAGAGAAATAATAGATCGGTGCAGGGTTTAAAACTATACATGAGTACCAATCAAGTCAAAAGTGGTTATGAATACTTAAATTGTAATATTATAATTATTAAACTTTTCACTCTTATAAATATTTAAACTATAATATTTCTTTTATATTTTTAAGAAATTATACTTTAATTTCCTTAGGAATTAACGTGTTACACTCAAATTCAATTTAACGGGAACAATCTTTTAGGAGTAGCTTTTCTCTCTTGTTAGACATACTTTTGAAACTCAGTTATTGACCATCTTTTTTTTTTATAAACTATATTTATTTTCTATGGAAGACAAATATGTTCGAGCTGCAAACATCTACATCATGGTGGGATTAACTCTTTCAAAGAGAATTTTCTGCATTCACAAAGACTTGAATCTAATACTTTATTCATGCGGAGTCAAACATGTACCACTAGAATCAACACTTATTGATTTTAAGACTTTATAAAATGAAATAAAACTTTTGAATAAAGACATAAAGTCGATAATAGGTTGTCCAAAATTAGCTACTAATAATATAGAATCACAAAATAAAGAAAAAAAATATGGATTTAATGCTTGTCTTTGTTGTAGATTTTTTTTTCCTGCCATAATCACATAAAAATGAGTGAGTGCCACTAATTTTTTTTTTCTCTTTCTTCTCTTTACAATAGAACCCACTCATTTTTATTGAATGTGACCGAGAAATTTTTTCAGCAGTAGAAGCAGAAACATTTTTTTTTTTTCAAAAAATATTTGTGCAAGACTTGTTTATAATTACTCATTACTGTTAACAAATTTTGCTTATATTAAAATACACTAATGTTTATGACATTTTCATTAGTAAAAAGTAGTTTTTTTTTTAAGTATAATTTGAATATCTAATAAAAGAAAGTAATTTAGGTTAAGACATAAAGTGGATGGCTTGAACAAATCAATGTTATGTCACAAAAATTGTAAGAATTGAGTACATAGCTAGCTACACAGGGAATGTTACCTTTTGGCTTTTGCCCTTAATTTCGTGATCTTTCTGAACAAATAGCATGATTGACAATATCATCATGATGACTTTTCTTTCGGGGGGGTTTCCCCTAAAAAAGGGTTATTGAATAGTGATTTACTGAGAAATGAATATTTACCACTTTTTTGGGGGTAAACTCTCAAGCAATTTATAAAGCCCTTTTCCAAGAGGAGAATTTCAGTTAAGAGAGGGAGGGAAGGTAAGCTAAAGGATATCAATTTCTCCATCTTGCTTATAAAGGTGAACTTCTTTTCTTCCAATTACACACACATGCATATAAACCAATCTCTGCCAATGACCCTTTTTCACAGGATTAAAACATTAGAACTGTAAATGCTAAAATTAATAGCTAATAATAGATGTAAATTTACGCATAAATTAATATTTTTAATTAATATATATATATATATATATATATATATATGTGTGTGTGCGCGCGCGCGTGTGTGGGGAGAGAGAACATTTTTGGTTTAACAAAGGTTATCTTTTCATTTCATGTAAAGAGAAGTGTACCATAGATTTAAAAGGGGAAAAATAAAAAAATAATGTATAAATAAGGGAAGGATCTATTTATAAATTTTTATAAATTACACTATGTATTCCCGGAAATACATAATATAACCTAGTGTAATTTATAAATAAAAAATTTATAAATATAATTCTCCCGTATAAATAATAATATTTTTTAAACTTAAATAAATCTTTTCGTAAGTCGCCAAAACTTATGACAACTAGCTGTCATATTAACCCAATCACCAAACTGCTGCTGCTGCTGCTTCTTTTCTTTTTTATTTATGTTACAAACATTGTACTTCAACAAGGAATGGAAAATATGATTCCATTGATGGCAGAAATTATTTATTTCACTTCTCCCTTGTCCTCTTGCAATAAATACTAAAGAGCAATGCTATGGAGTATAGTACATATATTTCCTTTTCTCTCATCTTGCATGAGTAGCAACATCAAAGAGTAGGTATGCAAAAGTTTTGGTGAGGCCACCATCAATTTGTATGCTGAAAATTATACAAGTGAGGGATACAAGAGAAAGTGACGTGTGACTGAGTAGGTTTATTCAAAATAGAAACCGCATAACAAACAATCAAGCATAAACTGAACCATTTGATTGATAAAAAAAACCATCATATATAGAAAGCACTAAAATGCGTCTTCAATTGTTTTGTGACAACATTTTAATAAGTGCAATACAAAGTTTTTCAAGCCTCGTTTTAGCAATTGTAGACTCTTAAACCTCCAATTTCAATAATGTAAAATCATCTTGGTGATCATGGCAACGCTAGAATCTCTTACATGTCTTAGCGTAAAAAGGTAAAAGACAAAGTAAAGGGAAAACAAACTTGAGAATTCAAAGGAGAACCCATGAATGGCAAAAGCAAAAGAATAATTGAAATATCAAGAATATTAAATCTATTGTCCAGAACAACCTGCCCGAAATTTTCTCTTAAAGGAAAGAAGATTGAGAAAAAAAGGAATGACTTTGAATTTTGAATTGAAGATAGAGATTGAAAGGCATATGCAAACATATAGAGAGGCTGAATGAGTTGGCAAGCTTAATTATTTTTCCAAAAGTGAATAAGGATTCTGAAAATGCGGGATTTTATTACCCAAAATAAATACATAATGAGGAAGAAATTACAGGTTCATTATGCCTTGTTTTTATTAAGGGTGTGCAAAATAACCAAAAAAATTGGGTCGAACCATGAACCGAACCGAACCGCTCCATAAAATAACCGGTTTTAAAAAACTAGTTCATGAACCGAACCGGTTTTTAAGGAACCGGTTCATGAACCGAACCGGTTTTTAAAACCGGTTCATGAACCGAACCGGTTTTTAAAACCGGTTTAAGAATCAAACCAGTTTTTGGAACCGGTTTAAGAACCGAACCGTTTCCGAACCGAACCGAACCATTTTCAAACCAAAACAAATTAATTTTTATAACTTTATTTTTAAATTTTTAAATTCTTTTCTTTTCAAAAGAGGGTCGACCCGAACCGGTTCCGAACCACTTTCGAACCGGTTCCGAACCGAACCACTTTCGAACCGAACCGTACCACTTCCGAGCCGAACCACTTTCGAACGGAACCATTTAAACCAATTCGGTTCGGTTTTTCAAAAAATCCAATTCGGTTCGACCCATGCACATCCCTAATTTTTATGAACTTTTTTCAAATATAACCATAGTGAAATTTTTGAAACAAAAGCAATTGTTGTGACTTGTGAGTATTGTTATATTGTGACTCCTCTATTATTTTGGTTATGCAACTGTTCTAGAATTTAAAGTTAAATTTTTTTATTTAGATTTCTCCACCAGATTAATCGACTATCATACCTAATCCGTTTAGTGCATGGTCAGATCATAATGGGGATAGGCTTTTCCAATATTATTTTCTCAATTCCTATGATAAAGCTCGAGATGTTTGACTAAGAGGAACAAGCCATTGCCACTTAAACTAATATTATTAACTAAAGGGCAAACACAAGTGTACAAGGCTCCCGCTCCTACAAGGGTAGGGTGAGGTTTAATTATAAGCAGTTTCATTCTTATATTTTGTAAAGAGATTGTTTTCTAAATTTGAATTTGTAATATTTGATCACAAGGAACAACTTTACCGGTGTTCCAAGTGTCTCCCTCTAAATCAATGGTTATTAATTAAATTTAAAATTTTAAAAGGTAACTAATTATGCTTCAAATTGAGCTTAAATTCAAATAGATTAATTTTATGTAGATACACATATAAAAAAAGAGAAAGAAAAAAAAAACAAAGGTCCATAAGGTGACCGTAATGTGTCAAAATAGGTTATGACACGCGGGTGGATTTGTAAAAGAATTCGTGTCGTGTTCGTGTTATAAACAAATGACCCGTATAAAATTTGTATCGTATCGTATCATGTTAACACGAATTCGACTTATATTTATTTTAATTTTTTCAAATTTTGACCCAATTTTTGTCAATTACCAATTTGATCCACAATTTGCATGTAATTTGTGTCATATCAACCTATAAAAAATTGATGTTATGTTCATATTACATATATTTATGTCTTGTCAAATTTGTGTCATGTCATATCGCGTATACCTGTTTTGACACCTTTACCATAACATAAGAAGCAAAATCTAGCCGGTGCGGGGTGTGTGTGTGTGTGTTGGGGGGGGGGGGGGGGGGGGGGGGGGGGGGGGGAAACTTGTTGGAAACACACCACGAGATTATTTGTGAATCAACAACTAGGGAGCCTAAAGTTTAGGCACCAGATTATCATAATTAGCTACCCTAATACCTTTACAACTCACTCAAAGGTTTAGGATTATCCTAATCACTTGCGAGATCCGTGGAGATAAGTGATCAATATTCTTGAAGACCCTTGGTCTCTTTTTACTTTCTAAGTACCTAATTGAGAGGAGGGAGGGAGACAAAGGAAAGTGATTAGAACTTCACCTCCATATGATTGCATATGAAATACATCTAATTAATTAATTAAAGATTCAGGCACTGAACCCACTTATTGGTAAACCAGAACCTACAATAATTATCTTTAAGGTGTTGGTGACAGACAGGCTGCCCTGAAATTAAGAATTCAATGTGTTTAATTTTTCATTCTTATTTATATTCTTCAGTTTTTATATTTTTACGAAAAAAAAAATCCGCAAGATCTTTGTATCAGGAACTAAATTCCAATACCTTTTGTCTTTTTGCATTTCTTAGTACGCGTAATCAAGATTACTATGATTTTATATAATGTTTGCACCAAACGGAAGAAGCTCTGAGATTTAACATAATTTAGTTCACAAATTTAGAATTTCTAATTATAGAAAGCAACATTGTAATTAGATGATGTGTTATAAAATATAATTTTTAAATAAGATCATTCAGAATATTGTCAAACTATCACCAAATTTAGATTTTACTAAAAATTATAAATATTTAATGTAGTTAAATCAATGTTACAGATTCGAGAGATCTTGATAGCAGTTTCATGAGTCTTGCTAGGATAAAAAAAGTTCAAACTTAACTTTGAGGTAGTGGTGCAGAAGTATATACTAAACCTGAATGGAGGAGTATAACCCAAAAGAAACTAGAATAGAAACAAAAATTTCCAGATAGAACAAAAGACAAAGGAACGCAGATCCCATAGTTTCAGTTGCAAGGCTCTTGCTCCCGGCAATTTTGTGAATTTTGTTATAATAACATGTATAAATGACGGGGTAATTTATTTGCACAAGCAGAGCCTTTTCATATCATATTCATATCGTTTTGTATGTCAATATTTGTAATTTATTTTTAATTTTTTCAGTGGGCCCTCTAAATATATGTGTGCTTCAAAAAATTCTCTTCTTATATTGAATAAAAACTATAAACCCTATAAATTATACAATATCATATATTAAAATTTTAAGATTGATTTTTTTGTAGTTACTGCAGATAAGTTATCTGCATTACGTCTAATACAATGTCAATTTTTTTTTTAGTTACCCAACCCTAATTACCTCTTTAAGGCGAGTTGGCTCCCCCGGTTCCCCACGGCTTCGGCTCTTTGAGCCGGCTATGAGACTAATCCGGAGTGCGGGGGTCAGTGATGGCTAAAGGTTCAGCCCCCTCCCCAAGGATGCATTCAGCGGGATTCGAACACATGTTCACCCCACTAACTCAGTGCCAAATAACCAACTAAGCTGCATCCATTGGGCAGAAGTCATTTTGGGCAGAAGTCGTGGTATTTTTGTAATTTTAATTTATTTCATGATTATTATAGTCTTTATAACTATAATTTTTAATTTTTCAATCTCAAAATGACATCGTTTTATGAATAAATGCAAATAATTTATTTATAATAACTACAAAAATATTATTCTGTAATTTTACTTAATTGATAAAATGTTTTCAAAATAAGTTATAATGTCTCAATCAAATGAAACAAATAGCCAAGTATCTTAACATCACGAACGGAGCACTCACACAAGATTACAGGCCGCGGAGAAACTGATAAATCCCATCAAAACAAAAAAAATTCAATATATCGTTTATATTTACACTATTCAAAAGATTGTAATTTATAATATATTCGTTAAAATGCTACCCTTTTTTCATTTTAATACATTTTAAAAAAACGTTACAGTATTTTTTAGTATAAAAATATAATGGTTTTTAACTTTTTTATTAAAATTTATATAAATTTTGCACATGCATTAAAAATTATAACAATAAGTAATTTTGTGACACTGATAAAATAAATTGAATTCGTTTTTTCTGCAGTTAATGCAGATAAGTTATTTGCAGTACGTCGAATACGACGTCATTTTGGGGCGGAAATTATGGTATTTTTGTAATTTTAATTTATTTCAGGGTTATAATAATCTTTATATTTATAAATTTTTTTAAGTTTCAATACCAAAATGACATCGTTTTGGGAGTAAATACAGATAACTTATCTGCATTAACTGCAGAAACATTTTTTCCTTAAATTGATACTTCAAACATTGGTTATAATTGTAAAATGCTTATTAAATCTAAACAAAACTTTCATCAAATTACTAGTAATTGTATATATCAGTGAATGAGAGTATTAGACTCCTTATCTCCATCTTACTATATAGCTAACAATGTTGGCGAATAATCTCAATTCTCACTTCTCAGCTAAAATGCTGATCACCAAAAAAAAAAAAAAAAAAAACGAAGAAAGGCTATGTTTGAAGTGGGACCATATTCATTGTTGAAATAATGTTACTTTTGCCCCCACATGGCTCTATCATTATGCCTCCAAACAAACACCATTAACACCCTCTACTCCGTTCTGGTTTTCAAGTTTCAAGTTTTCAAGCCAATGTGGATTCCCATTTTGGTCCCCCCAACAGGCCACACTGCCCTTAAGCCACTTGTACGTCATGTCCTTTTGATGGGGCCCACACCTCGTTCGTCAATTAACCTGGTCCTACCGGTTGCTGTTAGAATGGGCCTCAGCTAGTAGCCCATTTATCTTTGGACTCTTCTTACCTTTTGCGGCATTACATCACAATTCACAACGGTAAAAACCGTCCGATTCTGATGTATTATTCATTATAACTTTTTTCCACCCTTCATGCCGAATTGCAGAGCTTACAATGCAAGGTTGTAGAATGAATAATTATGTGATTTCCTAAATTTTAAATTTTTCCATCAATTTCATTCTCATGTCTTGACATGGAGAAAATAAAAATAGATCATGAACTATCCGGTGCTCAAGAGAATTGAGTACGTATCCTGCAAGGGGTGTAGTATATTTATTTAGGTATATGATATATCCTTTAATAGCAATGGTATAAAGTATAAACCAAGGCTATTAAAAAATTTTCCAAGTGATATATAATAATGGTGAGCGGTATTTAGTAGTTATAGTGGCTCTCCAAGTGAACATAGTAACAATTTATAGTGATAGAATATTGGTGATCCCTGAGTGGGGGTATTTATAGGGTAAGATTTGACCTTCTCAGCATAAAGAGAAAATAAAGAAAAAGGGAATAAATCGTACCACCATAGCCTAGTCTTGTTAAGAAAAGATGCATTGCAGCAATTGTCAATGTATAATGGTTGTTTGTGGATGGAAGAAGAAGAGAATATTACTTGAAAGGTGCTGCTTGTTTCCTTGGGTGATACCCCCTACGGACATTCAAATATGAGCTCTTCTTATTGAGATTGAACCATAGGGCCAACCAATTGACCGGCAGAAACAGATCAATTAATTAAAGGGTTTTGTTAATGTTATGTATCAAGAAATTTAATACATCATGTCACATAAACATGTTTTTGTAGGACCTACCAAATATTAGAAAAAATAATGAAGAAAAAAACTTGCACGAAAAATGATGTGAGAGTATGAGGAAATAAAAGTTTAGAGTAATATCATATTAACTTTCCCTTAATTAAATTAAGGTAAAAACACAAATTACAATCTATTATGGTTATTATTCTTTATCATCAAATCAAATTTAGATCAATGTCTTTTAATGTCCTGTAATTTAAGAACATTGATTTGACATTAATCTGACACTACTAAAAAGTAAGAGATCGTATACATATTTGGTGTTAAATATAATCAGACTCAAGTGTAAACAATAGGCGAGTCCAAAATCATTTTTCTATCACTTGCATTTTGGTTATTGAATTTAAATCACATGTTTGGGTTAATGAAGATTACTCGGTTACTCTTTATTTTCGTTAAGCTATCACTATTCTTAATAATTAGCTGTTTTATATTATATTTGTCACTCAATTTTTAATTTAAATAAGTGAGATATATTAATAAATATTAATAACTTATTATTGAAGAGTAGCAATATTCTAAAAAGAGAGAAAAAAAAATTGATAAAGAAACCTAGTATGCAATATATTTTATAAGGTAGGATATTCATATTACCATTTTTTTTACAACTATTCAATTATCATTTTAATCATCATTGGATTAAAGGAAAAGTTAAATGAAGAGAGAGAAAAGAAAAATAATATTTGAATCCAATAATGATTAGAGTGGTAGTGAAAAAAATTGTAGTATTAAAATCCTACCTCATATTCTATTTAATATTGTGAATCAAAACCCAAATGACAAAATACTTGAATTCAAAATCTCTAATGATATTTGAATAACTTCAAGTTAGAAATATTGAGCTACAAGTTTAAAAAATTTCTCGTTTGGGGAACGGGAGTTAATTTGCTACTTGTTAATAATTAAAATGTGATTAAGACATTTTTGAAAAGATACTGACGACGGACTTAAAAAGAACATCAAACCAAAAAAGCTCGATAGCAAGTGATTAAGATTGAAATTGGAAAGGAAGCTTTTGAGCAGAGCATCATGTTCATTTGTAATAATAGAGGTGAAAGTCAACACTCACAAAATCGTTGGTCTGATTTGCAATTTCCATCGTACCATGACATGGATCCATGGTATTGTGTTGTTCTAACATGTTTACGCATAAGGAGGCTTGCAATTCATTTGTGTGTATCAATTCCTTCTTTCCTCTATTTTGTTGCAAAATACATTAATTACATAGGAAAAATGTGTATCATTTTAAAGAATATAAAGTTGTGTCATTTTAAGTGAGAGAAAGATATAGATATAGGAGTAGAGAGAGTGGAGAAAAAAATATAAAAGTGTAGGTCTCACCTCTTCGTGAGAGTGAATGATATAAGTTGTGTCAATTAAAAGGATAAACATTTTTCCCTAATTGCATAGGCTAAAATGCAACCAACAAAATATTCATAGTCCAGTCATTATATATTTCATGGTACATAGGTAACGGAACACATATATTTGATATTGCAGGATGTTTCAAATGGTATATATATACAAGTTATTAAATTGTATTTAAATTGTTATAAATAATATATAATGGACATTTGAAATTTGTACGCACTATATTTCATTAATCACAGATTGGAGATTAGGCCACATGGTCTCATTTCAAAACGAGTTTCTGTTAAAATACTCTTGTTCAGGTAATTGCATAGTGCAAAGTAATCTCACTTTTCTAAATTCATCTCCGTTATCGAAAAGTATAATTTGATCCATTTACTAAATAAAAAAAAGTATGATTTGATCCATTTACTAAATAAAAAAAAAAGCATAATTTGATCCTACCCCTTAAAACTAATTTATAATTCCTTACCTTTTGTATGAAAAAATTGAGGAAGGATCTCTCTTTAGCAATCAAGCTTTAGGAATAATCTTTTTCACCAAAAAAAGTTAAATTTTTTTGGAACAATCTCTTCTTTTATATAAGCTGTTAGACACACATTCAAATGCATTTTATACATGAGATGTATAAGAACAGACTATATAGAACATGTTTTTTTGATTTTCAAAACAAAACGGACTTGTTTTGTTAAAAAATTAAAAATTGTTACTATTTTGTTTTTGTTTTTATAATCTAATGTAGAGAACATGTGTCTTGTTTTGTGTTTTAATTTTTAACTTTTAAAATAAAACAGAAAACATAAAAATATTTATTTTATTAACTATTATAGAAAAAAAAATTAAAATAAAATAAAATCAGAACACAATCAAACAAATTCATGAATCCGTAGATCTATACGTTTCTCTAAGAACAAAACTTGAGTTCTTTTAAAAAATAAAAATTCACAACTGTGTAGAACATCAAGTGACCACCTATTTCAAATCATTGAATCCTAATTTATGTAACTTAAAATCCTATGTCCAAATCGTGTATTGAATAAAAGAAGGATAGATTTCATAGAATGAATAAAAATGCAGTTTTATTTTTTAAAAATCTATAGGTGCAAATTACATAATGGAGATAATTCAATTTGTTTTTTCTAATTGTCTTTTTAAACCATGTCTTAACTCCTTCCTTCTTCATCGAATTGAGATTTAATTATAAGTCTTTACAACCGTAGCAAAAGATTTTATCAACTCCACAAATTCATACTATGTAAACTTTACTGAACGGAAAGAGTTCACTAATAATTTTCTCATAAATTAAGAATGAATTTAATCACTTGTAATTTATTCTCAACTATAGCTCTGAATTAGTGCTCAAAGCACACTACTCTCTTAAACAACAATGTGTCAACCTCTGTGGTTCCCTCCGAATTAATGTCATTGAAATGACGGCCTAAGCAGATGGGAATGTTGAGGAGCGGCGTTTGGTGCATTAATTTTCTTTTGTCCTTTTTTATCCTTAATTTTTGAAAATATGATTTTTATAATACAGTTTATGATAATATCCGAAAATTTAAAATTTAGAAATATTCAGTTTTCCGAGAATTCTTGGCGAAGGTCAGCGGCATAATACCATGGTTCCATGAAGTCCTCTATATTTTTTTCACTATTTCGAATGAGTTTGATGTTTCTCTCAAATAATTTTATCTCTTAAAATATCAAATACGTTAAACCAATTTTGTATATATAGTCACGTATAAACTCCATAATATACTGCGTTAAAAGTACCATCATTCCTACATATGTTAATTATTTAAGTGTCTGACGTATGCCATTCAAATTCTTTATAAAAGCTTTTTATATTTCATTGCATGTACATAATAGTATACTATTACATTTTCGTACGGAACTTAATCCTAATTATTCATTACAAGCAGATGAAACTCCGTGAGCATGTGCACCCCACACATATATCCACCATTATCTTTTGTTTTTCTAGGTGATCGGTGAACAAAAGCTGATTATCTATAAATATGGGGAATGTTATTCTCATTTTACATGATAGTAGCTCGCTCTCTCATGTTATAGAGAGAAGTTATGTGTGATCCATCATTAAAAGATTAAAAAAAAATGTAAGAGATTTTCTATATGAGATAATTATCTCACAAAATGAGAATAATATTTCCCTATATATATATATATATATATATATATATATATATATATATATATTATCAAGTATCTCTTTTCCTAATAAACCCCACGAATTATCTTTTTGCTAAATACCAAATTGTATGGCACATGCTCTCCTTCAATCTCCACGGAGCATAATGGACCCCAACCTCCTCCCTCAAAATCTATGCTGTGCTTTTCTTTCTCTGCTTTTATTCATTCTTGTTTGTTAAATTCTTTTGTAGGGTCATTTTCTCTCCACAAAAGAAACTTCTCACACCTCTCACTCACCCACCCACCTCTACAAAACGCCATAAAAATCACCCCTTTTTCCCCCTTCTCTCAGCAATCTCCATGGACACCAAAAGCCTCAACCAAGAGCCCCAAACTGTGTCACCAAGAAGAAGCAGCAGCAATTGCAATTCACCCGAATTCGAGTTTTGGATGCTCCGAAACCCATCTTTCCCACAACCAAACCTCCTCTCCGCCGATGAACTCTTCGTCGACGGCGTCCTTCTCCCCCTCCACCTTCTCCCCGCCACAAACAAACCCGACCCACAACCCGAAACCCCCAACTCAGAACCACATGTTCATGACCCGGACCCGGAACCCGATCCTGGACCCGATTCATCACCGGCCATAACCGACCCCTCTTCCTCCACGTTCTCCTCCTCGAAGCGGTGGAAAGACCTTTTCAGAAAAAGTGAGAAGAAAAAACCCATCAACAACCCTGAAGAAAAAGAGAAAGGGAAGAAGAAGAAGAAAGAGAGAAAAAACTCAAGCGGTTCAAGTTCTGCAGAGTTGAACATCAATATATGGCCTTTCTCGCGGAGTAGGTCCGCCGGGAATACGGGCACCCGACCCAGATTATTTCCCGGAGCTCCGGCAACCCGAAAGGTAAACAGCGCGCCGTGTTCCCGGAGCAACTCTGCCGGGGAGTCCAAGTCAAGGAAATGGCCCAGTAGTCCGGGTCGGGCAGGGGTCCATGTGGGTCGGAGCAGCCCGGTCTGGCAGGTTCGCCATGGAGGTTCCAAGAATTCACAGCCTCAGATTCTGAACGCTGACAAAAAAGGGTCGAAGAGAGAAAACCCCACAATTCGCCGGAGCAAAGTGGCCGCCGGAGGAAGTGGCAGTTCAAAAGCCAGGGTTTTGAATCTGAACGTGCCCATGTGTATTAGTTATAGACACCCCTTGAGCTGCAGAAGCGACGAAAACAGTGCCATTAGTGTGAGTGGCGGCGCCGCCACCAACGATGGCGGCGTCCGTGGCAATAACGGTGGAGGCAACGGTGGTGACTGTAATGATGGAGGAAGTGGGGGTAATCTTTTTAATCTGCGCAACCTCTTCACCAAGAAAAGCATCTTAACCTCTCATTAGTGTTAATTTTTAACTAGCCACACGTTATAAAATTATTTCCTACAACTTTTTTGGGTTTTTCTTTTTAATTTTTCTTATACATAAAACTATAAGTTTCCCTTTTTATCATACTGTGTTTGTATTTGTATGTAACTGAAAAAAGTATCTCTTTCTGACTTACATATTAATTAGGATTTAGAATTAGATTTGTTAATGTCATAAAGCTATCTTTTTGTATTGTGCTCCTCATGTAATCTGAAATGCTTTATCAGAATGTATTTATTATGTTATTTAAGTTGGGTGTGGATTTTCTCTTTCTACACGTGGGCCTGTTAGCTGCTCTTCATTTTTTCCTTTTATCTTTTTTTTATTCTGCTTTAGTTGTTAGAAAAGAGGCTTTGCTTTTTGTGAATTGGGAGTATAAATAAAAAGAACAAGGTATGTTCAAAATGCCTCGTGGGCTAATCAAACTTTCATAATCTTCTAATTGCTTTCCTGTAACCTTTAATTCGATTGCAAGGAAAGTGAGAGATTATGTTTTGATATTTGATTGTGTTTTTTAACTTTTAAAATTGAAATTTTTTTTTTAAAAACAGTTTTCTATTTTGTAAAAAAAAATAATTATTTGGTAAACCGTTTTTGTAAAAAAAAAGTTTTAAAAATTGTAATTATTTTTTTATTTTTAAAATCAAAAATAAAAATAACTCAGTTGTTGTTTTTGTTTTCTGTTTTGGTTTTTAACTTTCAAAACAAAAAAAACACAAAAAAATAATTATTTCCATAATTATTTTAAAAAACAATTTTAAGAAAAAAATTAAAACACAATCAAACATACCCATATAGGTGTTTTTTGTTTTTGTTTTGGGTTTCTATTTTTAAAAGAATGAAAAGGCGGAGAACATGTTGTTTTCATTAATAGCTCAACTGTAAATAATAAGCCACTCCCATATGTCACTGGTTTCCACATTCGTGAATTGCAATTTGTTTGAGCACATCAATCAAACAGATTTTTTGCTTTTTTACTTTAAAAACAAATTCTTAAAATACATATAACAAACAAATTTTTTTGTTTTATAATTTTTAAAACTCTTTTCAAAATGACTTTAACAAACAGAATTTTTTCTTTTCTAGCTCTGGAATCAATTCTTAAAACCTTTTATAAAATAGTTTTCAAAATAAAAAAATCAAAACACTTTCGAACAGAGCCTTATTTAACACAACTCTGTTCGGAGAGCTTTTACTAAAAGGCATAGTTATTGATTGTTGAAAGAAATGAATGCTCTTTAGTCTTTACAGAGGCTGTCTGCAACTACTTCAGCTTCTTTGCTGTCATGCATGATGTGGCATAAATTGGATTGTGTAATATTGATTTTTTTTTTTCTTGTAGTAATTTATTTCTATTTGTAATTGTATATGTGACATTTGTTTATTATTATTATTATTATTTGTTTGCCCTCTCCTCCCTCCTTAGCCGTATAAAAATGAGAGGTTCCCAATACACTACATAATGGTTCTAATTTCACTCTAAGCTTTTGAAAGGGATAGACAATATTCATCAATTTTCCATACATAACATGAATAATAAACACCTCTCAACGGTTCTGAAGTGCAAGAAAAATGTTCTTACGTTGGGTTAATTAGTTGGGTAAAACTCACTGGACATTAGGTGTGTGCAGGTTTAGTCATAAAAATGTCATTAAATTAGAGTGTAAGTATATATATAAAAGATAAAATTAAGTGTATATATAACATTTTTCTAACTGTTTTTGCGGGGGAAAAATAGTCCTGAATGGGTTTGAAACTCTCTCCAATCTATCTGTCTATATGTTGTCTTCCATTACGTGTTTCTCCTTTAAAGAGTTTGTTTTAATGGATAATCTTCTATCATAGACACGATCTTAGTGGATTTCACATTTAAAAAAAAATGAAGAAAAAAAAAATGAAGACTTGTGTGGCATGAGAAATATTTTCTTATGCAACATGAAAAAAATTGTCATTATATAATATGATCTAATTCATTAAGATTTAATGAAAAACTATACACTTGTTTACTTTAATAATTATTTAGCACATAGATTTATTTAAATTTTTAACGAAAAATAATGATGTATGAAATTTTATTGACGTATTATACACAACTTGCATAACTATATTAATGGAAGAATATCTCGCTTTTAATAATGATAATACTAATTTAGTAGTCTTTTTATAATAATAATTTTTTAAAAATTTAAACTTGACCTAATTAAGCATGTTTTGTAAAAAGGTTTCATCTAACTTGTAGATTAAATGAGTCACGCTACTTACCAAAAAAAAATAAAAATGAGTCACGCTAAGACCAATGTAAGTCAAGTGAAAAGGTTATTATGAGTCAACGAACTTATCAACTTCTCCACATAAAACTCACTATTACAATCTAAAACGAAGATGCTTTTTATGATTTAAATAAGGGGCGTTATATTTATTATTATTTTAATTTTATTATTTTTACTATTTATATAGTTATTATTGGATCAACTTAAAATTAACAATTTAAAAAGAGTAAAAATTACTATTAATTTAAAATTAATCTGATAATAACCAAGCAGGTAGTAACAATAATGAGATTAAAATAATAATAAATATACTTTTCCCTTTAAACAAAAGTAATACTATTGTAAAATCCGAATTCTTTAAAAAAAATTATTATAGTGTTTCCATATTTGTGTAATAGACTTTGTTTGCCACACACATACGCTAATATGTTTTTCCTTTTTCTTTTTTTAAGTTAATCTAACCTTAATTGCTTTTTCAGTCAACTATGTGACTAATACAGAGTGGGGTCGAGTAGGGAGGAAGATATTTAAACTCCTCCCAAAGATGACACGTGGAAATCAAATAGATACCCATTTTCCCACTTATTCAGCTCCTCTACTACCAACTCAACTACCACTATTTGGTACATTAATATATATTCTTAGGGAAATACTACTCTCATTTTACATGAGGTAGTTATCTCATTTTCTTTCACTTCAAAAATCGCACCCCTTCTTTTTTTCTTTTTTTTTTTTGCTTTTTAATGATGGTCCCACTTAAACTCTCTCTACCACATAGAGAACCACTCTCATGTAACATAAGATTATTATTCCCCATATTTTTATCGTATAAATTGTAAGTAAAATATTATTAAAATATTTAACTGTAACAAAATTATCTGCGTGACTTTTTTTTTTTTTTTGGTAAATACATGGGGCATTGCCCCACGAAACAGACAAAACGAAACAAAAGAAAACAAACAATAACAGGAAAAAGCAAGACAGAAAGAAAACTAAAAACCATCGACTCAGAAGAAACAAACTCAGCATCTTCCAGCTGGAGTGATGACTCCCGGATCCAGCATATCAGCAGTAAGAAGATTAAGTAGCTCACTGTGAGGGGATGTAATAGTGGATAAACCAAAAGGATCATCCATTGCTTTCTTCGCTAGCCAGTCCGCACAATGATTACAGGTCCTAGAAATATGCTTCAACAAGACAGACCAATCCTTATTGAGAGCAGCTCGAATCTTAGTTACCAGAGGTAGCTTTCGAGTGTCATTACCAGTCATGGTAAGAAGGCCAATGGCTTGAGCAGAATCTGATTCAAGAATAATTTTCTTCCAACCAGATTTCCAAGCAAACTCCAACCCATGTAAAATAGCCCAGAGTTCAGCTTGCAAAGGGGAGCAGGAACCAATAAAGACAGAGAAACCAGAAACCCAATTCCCCTCCCAGTCTCTCAATAATCCCCCACATGCAGCTCTCTCATTAGAAACTGCACCATCAACATTTAATTTTAAATAACCTTGAGTTGGAGCAATCCAGGCAGGGGAGGATCTGATGGGGGTATATAGGATCAACTTTTGTTAACCATTTTCTGTTACAGCACCTTAACTCTCTAATTGATTCAGCAATACAAGGAGAAGGGTCTTCAGGTCTCTTTACAAAGCCTTCATGAAGCTCTTTATTTCTCCAATACCATAAGAAATTACAAACGGTAAAGAAAAAGTCCCTCCAGTCCTTAGCATGGGTATTCTTTATATTCAAATTGAGGATAATCCACTCTTTGGAACAGCTTGAGGTGAAAAAACCAGGAGGAAGAGGATGCAACAAAGGTATTAGCCAGACCCTTTTAGCTTTATTACAGTCTCTAAAAGTATGGAGCAGGGTCTCCGCTAGATCAGGACAAGAGGGGCAGCTATTAGAGGAATCACTCCATTTGCTGATATAGTCTTTAGTTAGCATCCTACCATGGAGCATTTTCCACAAAAGAAGCTTAACTCTCTCTTTCCCTTTCCAACTCCATATCCGGTCCCAGCAGCTATCACTAGAGAGGGAGTTAGGACAGGTCAGATTTCTATAAGCCGATTTAACTATAGACTGACCTGGAAGCAAATTTCTCCAGCTAACACAATCCTCTCCTGCTTCCCCATCAGGATGAGGAATAGCCATAATCTGGTTTACTACACTTTCATTAAAATGGTTAAAGAGAAAGTGTGTATTCCACCCCTCTCCTGAAGAGAAAGAATTATGGTTTATTTTGAGATCAACAGTCTCAGCTGAAAGAGGAACAATTGCTAACGAAATTAAGCTAGTGTTGAGACCAGCCCAATCATCCTTCCAGAAATCAATCTTCTTCCCATTACCAATCTGCCAAGAGATGTTACTTAACATATCTGGCCAGACTTTGCATAAACTTTTCCATAAATGAGAATCATACGGTTTAGAAGATACCTCCTTTAACAACTCTTTATTTCTGCCATATTTAGCCACTAGCACTTGAGCCCACAGGTGGTCAGGGGATTGAATTAACTTCCAGGCACATTTTTGCAGGAAAGCTTCATTTTGCTTTCTAAGATTGATGATCCCCAAACCACCTTGCTTTTTGTCCATCTGGAGCTGCTCCCACCTTACCGCATGGTGATTCCTATGATTATCAGTGTCTCCCCAAATAAAGCTCCTTTGAATTCTTTCTATCTCATCACAGATGCCCTTTGGGAGAAGGCTATTCTGCATATGAAACATAGGAATAGCTGAAATGACTGATTTAGCTAATGTCACTCTCCCTGCCATAGACATGCAGCTCTTTTTCCAGCCCTGGAGTCTCCCATTTACTCTGTCCATGATCTCTCCATAATGTAGTTTATTTATTCTTCCATGCTTCATTCTATAGCCCAGGTATCTGCCAATATTCCTAGTATGAGCAAAGCCACTTATCTCCACAATAGAATTAGTCAGCTCAGAAGAAACATTCTTAGAGAAGAAAATGTTTGATTTGGGGTAACTAACCTTTTGCCCCGACATGTCACCGAAGATTGCAAGACAGTTCAGAATAGTCTTGATCTGATTAATGCTAGCTTCACCGAAAAGAAGCAAATCATCTGCAAAAAGCAGGTGAGATATAATTGGACCACCTTTTCCAGCTTTCATGGGCTTCCACTCCTCTCTATTAATGCAGTCAGCAATTAAATGAGACAGCTTCTCCATACACAGAACAAAGATATAGGGAGATATGGGGTCCCCTTGTCTAAGGCCTCTGCTAGGAGAAATTCTGCCTGACTTAGCACCATTCCAAAGGATTTCCAGCTCAGAAGTAGAGATGCAATGCATGATGAGATTCACAAATTGATCAGGAAGACTAATCTCCTTAAGCACTTTATGGATGAAACTCCAGGACATACGATCATAGGCTTTTTCGAGATCAATCTTTATAGTAAAAAAGTCCCGCTTACCTTTCATTCTATTCATAGAATGAACCATCTCCTGAGCAATAACAATATTGTCTTGAATTTGCCTATTGGGAACGAAGCTGACTTGGTGAGGGGAGATTAGCTTGTTTAGAATGGGTTTCAGCTTCCCAACAATAATTTTACTGATACCTTTATACAACACTGAGCAAAGAGCTATAGGCCGAAATTGAGAAATTCTTTCAGGTTTAGCAAGTTTTGGAATTAAGACAAGTAAGGTTTTATTGAGATCCCTAACATCACCTGGATTCTTCCAGATATGAGAGGCACACTCTACCACTTGCTTCTTCAGGAGATCCCAATTTTTTTGGAAGAAAAGAGCTGGGAATCCATCAGGGCCAGGAGCTTTGAGACCACCCATGGAAAAAAAAACCTTTTTAATCATAAGATCAGTTATGGGCTCATTAATCAACTTCAGATCAGATTCAACAAGGCCAGGCCAGTTAACACTAGTGACAGCCCAAGGTCTATTACAGTTTTCTTCTGCGAACAGGTTATTGAAAAACCCTAAAATAAGCTTCTTCAGATTTCCTTCTTCTCTAACAGGATGACCTTCATCATTTTTTAATTCTAGGATCTTATTCCTAGCCCTCCTGATGACAGTAGTCGTATGATAAAATCTAGTGTTCCTGCGTGACTTAATTACCAAACAATAATGAATTTCATGTTACGATTGAACCGTCTCATTCGGTTCAAGTTCTAACGTCAAATAAATTAAGTAAGTATATCCATCTTTATAAAATGTAGAATCGTCTGTATTGATTTGAGAGTAAGATATTTTCTTATTGTACTCTATTTTTTTTTTTATCTGACATATGACTTTGCAATTTAAAAACACGTATATATTTTGCTCTTTAATTATTTATCAAATCAATATTTATTTTTTGTCTGTTTTAAATTTCTGTTATCAATTTCTAATATTTTGCTAAAAATACTTTTAAATAAGATTAAGTATTATATCTAAAATAACTAATGAATAATTATAATCATTTGCATAATTATCTTCAATGTAATTATTATTATTTTTTTAAATCATGCATTGTTCAGATTACTAACTAGTTATAAATCATTTGTGTCTGGGCACACATTAAAAAAGTAATTGCAATTCGAATTTATTTTTTTTTAATATTCCAATCACTTTATTACATCACGGTTAGTTTGATTTGACGCGAATCCCGAGATTAAAGTTTTAAACTCTTCCTAAAGAGGACCAAAAAACACTGTTATAAAACCCGACCCGACTCAGCCGGGTAGACCCGGTGAACCAATCATGAATCGACCTGGTCAAAACTCGGACAAACCTGATCAAAATCGGTGACTCAGTTGGATCATGCATTTAAAAAAAACCAAAAAATCAAAAAAATTTCATCGTATTAGAAAAAAATGTAGAACTCATCTTAAATTTTTTTTGTAATTTTATTTGCTAGTACATCCTTCTACAATGACATCAAATTTCAATTTCCAATACTAAAGCTATTTGCGGAATAATAAATTAAAAGACTGTGACATATGTTATTTTAATGTAGTTGAATTTGAGAAATATGAATTCAATGTCATTCAGATGTATGTTTATGGAGATTTTGAGTTGCAATTTAATTTGATATTGTAATAGCATGTATTTTTATTTATTTATGCTTCATGTTTTCTGAGATTATTTAGTAAACCTTATTTAATTCATTTTAGATATGAAGAATATAATTGAATTTATATGTTCATATTTATATATATTTTTATATATCTATATATCCAGAATAATCGGTCCGACCAATAATCCACCAGTGCGATTAGTAGACCAATGACTCAATATCCGACCGAGTCCATGCCCAGATCAAGTTTAATAAGAGAGCCAAAAATAATTGAAGATATCCTCTCACCTCACTACTTAAATTTTTTTTGACACTAATTAAACTCCTATTATTTGGTTGCAGTTCGATTTATTAACATTGAATAATTTAGTCTTTAAGCAATGATCCTGTCTTGAAATGGGGTCAAGTACCGAAAGAAACTTTTTGACAAAAAGCATGTACGGTTTTTCCAACGTTTTGAAGGGTGAATCGCACAAATTTTTTTATCGGTGGGAAACAATCTTATTTTCATCAATGCCTCTTAATCACACACATTGGAGCTTCACGCGAGCATGCATCTCTAATTTATAAGACTATTGGAAAACTAAACTAATGTAATTTTTAGACTTCATGGAATAAACTTCTTTATTTTATTTGTTAGGAGGAGCGAGAGAGAGAGAGAGGAGATCATGGAATAAATCTTTGGTGCTACTGTTGCACCAAAATTCAGTGCATCCCATCAATGGAAGCATTACACATCAGATGAGAGAGAAAAAATTTGGCAGAAAAAAATAATTTGAGTTAACATGTAATATTTTTATCGGTGGGATACACTGAATCTTCGGTAATATTTATTCGATACCATGCCCTCATCCAGATTCAATGTTTCAAACCTCTGGTGCTTGGCTTAGCAACTAGATGCCACTTGATGTGAGCTAAGACACGCGGGTAATTGAACAAACTCGAATTGCTAAAAAAGTAACACTTCTAGCATTGGAATTTAGGAAGCAGTGGCACTTAGATTCTGTAAACATGTGGCCCATAATTTAAACCATTCTGTAATGTCCCAAATACTACCATTTGTTTTCCTCAATTTTCTTTTATCAATATTTTGGTTAAATAAGGGTTTCTACTTTCTATGATGAGACTGTAAATTAAAGTGCTTTTTATTTTGTTTTGGTTTTTGATTTTTGTCATGATAACCTGATAGGAAAAGCCGGAAGGGACCAAAGAAATCTACTCTTCCTCATGTTACCTGCTTGAACCTTACAAATCCAGGCCCAGCAGACATGTTCTTATAAATTTGGGCCTTTTCTTGTCTCTGCTTTTCTCTTCTACGAGAGTTAACAACCTACTAATTGCAAATCCAAGAGCGCTTCAATTACGGAAGCCCATTTTTCTCAAGTGGCAAGAATTGCCCATTTGAATTGATTTATTAAAAAAAAAAAAATTAAAATAAAGTTTATCAAATTAAAATTTAATCTCAAAATTTGATTTTATGAATTGTAATATCCCATCATTCAATATTGGGGTCAGTGAAAGTTGAGTCTTCGCTTTGCTTAACTTTTCCTTAATTAAAAATATGTGATTTTAGGTACACAATAAATAAGGCTAGCATACAGGGGTGCTTACGAGTGGTAACTACACAGAACTAAAAAAAATAAAAATGCAATTTAGTTTTTCCGAGTATTATGTTCCCCAACTTAGCCATGTTATTATGAAGTACAAAGCTAAAACTAATATGAAGGGAAATGCTGTTAATATGAAGGGTTACATGGTTAGACTCCAAGGTTACAGAGCTGTCAACTGAACTTTTAAGTTTTAACCATGCTTTATTATTTCCTACCTTTTCTCCTTGTAAGTTCCCAGTTCCCAACTAATAACTTCATGAAAAATTTTGAACTTGAGAGGAAGGTATTTATATACTAGAGAGGAAGTTTATAATTGTCCATCTCCCATTCTATAATTTTTGTTTTCACTTTTTCGCAAGAGATTGAAAGAAGAAGCATTAAAAGTTGTATGGTTAAATTACTAAAATTTAAATGTGATTTTTTTTATAAGTTTACTTGGTTTACACTTGTCAAGCTCCTAAATATATTATATCATTTTTTTTTCTTTTGTATATGATATTATATCATTTTTTTTAATAAAGATATTATATCATTTTTAGTAACGAGACTGAAGAGAAACTCTTCGACATGCCGAAAAAAATTGACCAATCAAGCTATATATATATATATATATATATATATATATATATGGATTTGATGGAGATAGTGATTGTTTTCATATATATATATATATATATATATATATATATATATATATATATATATATATATAGGGTTTTATAAGAGTTATGTCGTAGAAAAAATTATTGTGTAATGTTATAGAGATTCAGCTTACAAAAAAAAAAGATTCGTTTTACGTGTTTTAGTTTTTTTTTTTACTTCAAAAAGTGTGGGCCCCACAAAATATTATGTGTGTAAAAAACTTTTTTGTGTCATGTTAAAAGATATATATATATATATATATATATATATATATATATATATATATATATATATATATATATATAAGGGAAATCTCTATTGTTTGTTGTTGCTGCAAAAACAAAATCTTCTTCTTTCATCGATAATAACTATGGGTAATGAAATTCTCATGTTGCATAAGAGGAGGGTAATTTTCTACTTACCCATTGATCCTTTTGCTTCTACTTTTTTAGTTTATTTTTTCTCTCTCTCATGATGGGTCCCTGAAACATCCCGGGCGCTGACGAGGGCGGGGAATGTTCGCCGGTGCGCAAGGGCACGGACAAGGAGAGACTATTGACAAGCTTCCAGCGACGGGGTACATAAATGAATCGAATAACACCGGAAAGAGAGGGATTCCAAAGATTGTGCTGTATAGGACAGCACATCTAAGGATAGCTTATAAAAATTAATTGGTACTTCCTATACTAACAAGATGCATCTACTTTTCGGTAGCCCGGATCGGAAGAACTCCATAGTTAAGCGTGCTTGACTTGGGGCAATTCTGGGATGGGTGACCTCCTGGAAAGTTTTCCCGGGAAGTGTGCGAGTGAGGACAAAGCACGCTGAAAAGTCTCATGTTAGTGTGTGGGGACAATCGTTGATCTTTGCAAGTGGCCGGGCTTTACAAGTGGTATCAGAGCCGGGCCTCTCATCCAGTACGGTGTGGTTCGAGGACGAACCAGGCGGAAGCTGGTGGGCATGTAACATCCCAGGCGCTGACGAGGGCAGTGAGTGATCGCCGGTGCGCAAGGGCACGGACAAGGAGCGGCTCCTGGCAGGCTTCCGGCGACGGGGTACAATGATGAATCGAATAGTACTGGAAACAGAGGGATTCCAGAGATTGTGCTGTATAGGATAACACAACTAAGGATAGCTTATAAGAATTAATTGGTACTACTTATACTAACAAGATGCGTCTACTTTTCGGTAGCCCGGATCGGAAGAACTCAATAGTTAAGCGTGCTTGACTTGGGGCAATACTGGGATGAGCGACCTCCTGGGAAGTTTTCCCGGGAAGTGTACGAGTGAGAACAAAGCATGCTGAAAAGTTTCGTGTTAGTGTGTGGAGACAGTCGTTGATCCTTGCAAGTGACCGAGTTTTACAGTCCCACTTTGGTTGAGTGTGCATAAGAAATTTTTTTTAATTCCTATCATATGAGAAATATAAAGTCCAATAACTATATGCTTCGACGAATATATAATTATAAGAGAAGAGTTATATTGACAATTTTTTTTTCACAAACTTACAAATTATACTGTGACTAGTAAGAGTTCATTCAAAAGTGTGTTTTATCAGAAAGACATAGTGTAGTTTGTAACTTGTAAAAATTTATAAATTAAAAAATTTGTAAATATAATCTTTCCGGAGTTATAATATTAAAACTATTTTTTTCCTTTCTATTCAAAAGTTATCTACTGATGTGGAGAGAGGGAAAGAAAAATAATTTTTATATCATAATTGAGAAAGGATATTGTAACAACCAATTAGTGTTGCTACCAATGTTATTATCAATTAATTTCACAATTAGATTGATTCAAATGTTATATTTATTTCCATTTTGTATGGTTATGATTCTCAATTATCTTGTAGTAAGTTCTTTCGCAGTGGAATTTCTAAATTATTTGTATTGTTACAAAAAAAATGCCATGTATACATGAAAAACCACAATTATACAGTTGAATCTTGCTATTTTATTTTGTCATCTTAAAAGGAAGACACAGATTGAAGGCGCAAAGCATTACGCGTGACATTGTTCACTCTTGTACGCGCCTCCGATGCGCGTAATGTATAAGAGAGATTCGTGAAGCGAAACGCGAGGTATTGTATTCTCTCTCTGTGTGTGTGCTGTGAAAACAATGGCATCACGGGACAACAAGAAGACATCAAAACCGTCGAGCAGTCGAGCCGGCGGAATCCGCACGCTCTCCGATCTGAACCGTCCATCTGCCGATTCCGACAGCGACTCCGATGGCCCTCAGGAGTATTACACCGGCGGCGAGAAGAGGTTCTCTCTCTCTCTCTCTCTCTCTCTCTCCTTCAATTGCCATACAAATAGGCGGTGATGAATAGGGGACTTTTTTGGAATTCGTGAGTTAACAGATAGGAAACCATTTGATTCGGGTTAATTGTAATTTGCTTGGAGATTGGCATCTTCATGGTGATAATATGTTATTTGAAAACTTATTAAGGCATTAAAACTGATAAAAATCACGCTTTTGCTGAGCGGTTTTGTAATTTTACTTTGAAACTATTTTGCTTAAACTTACGGTTACTTCTTCTGGTATAGGAATGCATTGGGCTTATGAAAATTCATTCAATTTGTTAAAAGAATGGGACCAAATAATCAATCCTCAAAGCTTCAAATAGGCATTCTCTTTACTCTTCCTGGGTTTAGTGACAATGCTTTTGTATTGTGACTTGTGAGAGCCTTTTGAAGTCTGTATTGACTTCTGTAGAGCTTTATATTATGAGATTTGACTTTAAGCATTGCTCACTTGGTTGTTTAAGCTGTTTCAAGTTTACAAAATTTGAACTTATTGTACTATACTTTGAACATATAGACACCAATAGAATAGCCTATCATGCACGGACACGGACACGAGCTTTATATTATGAGATTTGACTTTAAGCATTGCTCACTTGGTTGTTTAAGCTGTTTCAAGTTTACAAAATTTGAACTTATTGTACTATACTTTGAACATATAGACACCAATAGCCTATGATGCACGGACACGGACACGCCGACACGTTAATTCTAAAAAATGTCATATTTGGACACGTTTTGATATTAAATAAAAATTTTAATATGTATAATATAATTTATATTTAATACATATAAGAATCCATAATAAGTCATATAACCAATCAAATATTTAAATTTCAAAACATAAATATAAATAATTTTTCATGTCAAATTTCATAACAGAAAAAAATCAATTTATAAATTATTTCTTTCATATTTAGTTAAAATAAATAAATAAAAAAAACAAAAAAAAACGTGTCCGAAAAAGTTGACTGCGTGTCCCCAAATGTTGACCGCGTGTGCCCAAATGTTGACCGCATGTCCGAGCGTGTCGGAACGTGTCCGTCACGCAAATTTTCAAAAAACTTGCGTGTTGGTGCTATCCAGCCAATAGCTATAGGGAAATAATTATCTCATGCAATATGAATATGCCCATATTTTTTTAAAGATGTTTTGATATAGTATTTAAAATATGAGTTTATTATCTTCTGCACACAAATAAAAGTGTGTCGATCCATATTTTCTCTTTCTCTTTCTTCTCCTTACATGGGTTCTACACACTTTTATGTGTGTGTAGGAAATAAAATTTATCGAGAAACATTAAACCCTTAAAATATTTACTTCTAAGATATGTTTGGATGGATGGAGTGAAATGGTACAAGGAACCTATGTAGCACCGATACCGACACGAGACACGTGACACGATACGATACGACACTCCGACACGTTAATTCTAAAAAATATTAGATTTCGACACGTTAGGACACGTTTTTATATTAAATAATATTTTAATTTATGTAGTGTATATTATATTTAATATTCAGTAATTTAACAAAAAAATGAATCTAAACTTATAATATTCTTAATTTTACAAAAAAACATAAGATATCTCAAATATTTGTATTAAACTCAATAAAACAGTAATCGTAATCTAACGAATCTAATAGTTAGAACAAAAAAACTGAACGCAACGCAACCTTTAAACTTTTTTCTGAATTTCTGTAATGGGTATTGGATGTTTGGATGGATGGAGTGAAAGGGTGCTTCATAGCAAGGAACTCAACCCATTGTTGGAGAGTTTTTAAGGTAATGAAGTGGAATGGTTGAGGATCGGAACCCAAACCACTCCTTACCACTCAAACTCTCAAAATTTTCACGCCCTCCAATTTGAAGGGTTTGGAATGGAGTACTTCTTTAATATTTTAAGATGGTCATTTACAATTTTAACCCTTGACACTCTACTCTTAACCTTTTTGCTACGACTAGGTAATTAAAAGGGTGATGCTAGAAGATAAATTTATAATATAATCTACTCAGTAAATTACCGTTGTTACTCCAGACAGTGGAAAAGGGCTCCTCCCTAGGGGTGTAAATGGGCCAGGCTGGCCCAGCCCGGCCTACGTTGAGCCCGGCCTTTAAAAGAATGTAGAGTAGGCTTAGGCTTATAAGAAAGCCTTTTAAACAAATAGGCCACATGCCAATTTTGTGAAGTCTGGCCTAAAGCCTTGTAGGCTGGCCTATTTAACTTATTAAAATAAAATAAAATAATAATATTTATTTTATGTGGCAAAGTACCAATATCAACCCTAATTTTTATGTCAACACCGCTTGTCACTGTTACGAACACAATAAATAAAAATGGGAATTTGGCTTTTTGAGGAAGCCTGACCTCAAATGGCTTTACTGAGGAAACCTGACCTCTTGCACAGAGTGCTATTTTCCACTTCTTATTCCCTTTATTCAAATACTTCAAGGTTTAAATAGACACTACAAAACAACCATAGAAATAACTACCCACTAGCACTAGATAGACTCCACTAATAACCATACCCTATCATTTAGGAAAGTTCAAATAGAAATAACTACCCACTACACAACCCAACAATTCAGAAAATAATAAAATAAAAATAATAAAAAACCGTAACATTCCCTCCCCCTAAAAATAACTCTTGTCCTCAAGAGTAAATTCATCAAGTAATTGAATCATCTTCAATATCTACTTCTCCTTCACTTTCGTCCAACACCGCCTCATCGTCACTTTCTGTTTTCACTGCTTGGATGGTGAACAATTGTTTGCAACGGTGGCATGGAGTGATTGCGTTATTACAGCGAACGAGAGTCGAATCGGTGGAGGAGGCGCCATTGCCGGAAGATGCAGCACCGCTCGTGGGAGTGGATAAAGGTGAACCCTTGGTGTTGCTGACTATTAAGGTCCGTCGCACATTCTGAGCAGGAAAGATGATCTTCTGATCGCGGGCCTCATATAGTTTTGCCAGCCCAATAGTAGATGAGAGGGTGTTAGGCCTGTTAGCCACCAAAACGTCCAACCGGTTAGAGAATTGATTGAACATTTCCTTGAATTGCTCCGACAAAGATTGGACCGCATCTTCCATTTTCTGAACGCGTTTGTCTATACCTGAGCTTTGATACCAATTGTTACGAACACAATAAATAAAAATGGGAATTTGGCTTTATTGAGGAAACCTGACCTCTTGCACAGAGTGCTATTTTCCAAATAATTCTTCTTATTCCTTTTATTCAAATACTTCAAGGTTTAAATAGACACTACAAAACAACCTTAGAAATAACTACCCACTAGCACTAGATAGACTCCACTAATAACCATACCCTATCATTTAGGAAAGTTCAAATAGAAATAACTACCCACTACACAACCCAACAATTCAGAAAATAATAAAATAAAAATAATAAAAAACCGTAACACTCACTCTCGGCTTCGTCTGGGGTATTATTTTGACTTTTTCTTGTTTGTCATTTTTTTCTTATGAGAAGTACTAGTGCATGTATGAATGGAACTTTCTTTGCTCTACACAATTATTTTCTTTGCTTAGTATCTACAGTGGGAGGCCTAAAAGGCCTGTAGGCCATGTTAGACTTTCTTATTTTTAAAAATAGGCCGGGCTTGACCTGCAAATAAAGCCTTTAATAGGCTAGATAGGCTGAATTTTTTACGTAGGCTTGGGCCAGGAAGGCCAAAGCCCAGCCCAGCCCATTTACACCCCTACTACCCACCATTCCCTCATTCAAAACTTCAAACAGTATAGTGGTACCTTTCCAACCACACCACTACATCCTCAAAACTCCCAAAATAGCCTTATGCTTTGCTCTTCTAGAACCTCAAGCACCTTTTAGTGAAAAGTCACTTTTGACAACCTTGATTGGAACTGTTTGAATTTTGTTGGCTTCAAAATATGTATACTCATGTTGATTAAATAAGGACAGTACATCTATAATCATGCTTTCTAAACTTCAAGTTTAATGTACATATACAGTTTATTGATGTTACTAATTCTGCACAAGATGTACAGATAAACACGTCTATTTTCAGTTGTTTTATGATTTGATGCTTGTCTATTGATTAGTTAACAATTGTACATTGTATGTTCAGTGGAATGCTTGTCCAGGATCCTTCTAAGGGAAATGATGTGGATGCAATTTTCAATCAAGCTAGGCAACTTGGAGCTGTAGAAAGGCCTCTTGATCAACTTCAGGAACCTCCAAGGTCAACTAGCTTTACTGGAACTGGAAGGTTACTCACGGGGGAATCCGTACAATCTACTTCTCAGCAACCTGAGTCTGTTATTCACAACATTGTTTTTTGGAGTGATGGTTTCACTGTAAATGATGGACCTTTGAGGAGATTGGACGATCCTGAAAATGCCTCATTTCTGGAGGTAACTGTATTTAAGATTCTGATTCCATAAATGGATTGGAGGGTAAAATATATTGGAAGTAGAAGTTTGCGTACCCAAAAAGACAAGTTCCGAGTATTAGAAGATTGTTTTTTTGTTAGTTTTATTCAGGGAATAACTAATGTTCCCAACAAATTTCACTTTTGACTTACTGCACATTTTTATTAAATTCTCTCTTAAACCCAGCATATGTTGTTGTTTTAAGTGTTCTCTAGGTTGCTTGTATAATCTCTTGACGAGTCTGTGAAAATGTCCCAGATGTGTGCGGGCTACTATTGCTTTCTTCTGGGTTGCATCAAAGGTTTAATTGTGTTAAACATATTTGCTATTTTTGAATGCAGAGCATTAAAAAATCTGAGTGTCCCAAAGAGCTTGAACCTGCGGATAGGAGGTCCTCTGTTAATGTTAACCTCATAAGGAGGAACGAGAACTATCCTGTGAGTTTTCTGTTTGAGTTCTTTGGTTTGTCTCTATCCAATTTACTATGAAACCAGGACGAATTTAGTTGGCATTTTATTAGTTTTTGAAGCTTTTTAAATTTCACATTTTGAAGTGCAATCAAGGTCTTTGTTATGCATAATAACTTATATCTGAAATCGCACGTCCAATGTATAAATTGTAAATGCATTTTGTTTGTCATACTCGCAGGAACCCAAAAAGCACCATGTTCCATTTCAGGGAGTGGGAAGAACTCTTGGAAGCAGCTCTACTTCAGGGGAACCTGAGCCAACTGTTGCCTCGACACCTTCTAACACAGCTCCAGCCCCTTCTGCTGGCCTGGTGGTTGATCAATCATTGCCATCAACCTCGATACAACTCAGGTTAGGTGATGGAACCCGCTTGATATCAAATTTTAATTATCACCACACGATCAGCGACATTCGTGCCTTCATCGATGCATCTAGACCTGGGGGTCGGCAGAATTATCAACTTCAGATGATGAGTTTCCCTCCAAAGGTTCTAGCTGATGAAACTCAGACTATAGAACAGGCAGGACTAGCAAATTCAGTCGTCATGCAGAAATTCTAGCAAACTGCTGCTTCATGGTCATTAGTCATTACTAGGAAAATGCTGCAATGAAGTGATCCAGTTTTATTAAGGGCTTCTAGACGTGAGGTGCTGTTACTGTCATTAACAAAAACAACTAGGAACCCCCCGGTGTTGGGGTGATATTTTCTTTTTGTTGCTCAAGCTTTATCAAGTACTCTATTTGCTTTAGAATCAGTTGGATGGCTTAGCCTTGGACCTAATTATTTGTGTTATGATGATTGTGTTACGCTAGCTGTGGGCCTAAGGACTGAATTTGGTATTATGTTGAACACTTCAATTGAACTGTAGGATAATCCTCACCTCTGCCAGTTTTTGAATATGTGCTTTTAAGTGTGGTCATATATCCTGTAAAGAAACAAAGCCGCAGCATACCCTTAAACAAGGGCGAAAGAACATAAGAGGCGGTGTTTTTGGTTGCTAAGAATCTAGAGATTTAAAAGCAATATATGTGCTAGTGGTGAGGAAACCTTGTATGGATGCTGTCACAACTTTAAGCGATAATGGAAGTGTATGAATAATTTGACATTTTAATACAACCAAATAATAAAACCAGCGGTCTTTGAATGATGAGAATTAAGATTGAATAAACAAGGTTTAGCACTCAAAAATTAACAATCGTGACAGGTACTACTAGTAACAAAATTAAATTCCATGGTTCATCTTTCTGTACCACATCGAGGACGCTTTGACATGGGATAAAAATATGATATATTATCACACAATTATTAGAAGAATAATTGAGCACAACAATAAAATTGTGTAAGATAAATTGTATTTTGAATGGTAAAATCATAGTGAAATACATAATTTTAGAATGTTTAAATTTCTACATCTCAATATTCACAAGCATTTTATCCGCTTTGAATCGTTTTTAGTTGTTACATTCAACGTTAGAGTCCTTTTTTAAAAATAAATAAATTAATTAAAAACTCCCTATACATGACGTTCCCATGCTGAAATAAAGGCATTATAAGTACCTCTTCATTTCATAAAAATGTATATGTTCAAATGAAACCACAATCAAGGGTCTAAATGTATGACTTCTTTATATAAAATGGAAGCAACTTTACATTTTTTATTTTTATTTTTTAGAAAATAAGAAGAAAGAAAAGCATGCAGTCTCCCATTTTGTCCACAGAAAGATCTATGATGCATTGAAATGAAGAGATAAATTATGGGTAAAGTGTGTATCATTTTAAAAGATGTAAAGTTATGTCATTTTAAAAGAGAGAAAGAGATAGATAAAGAAGGAGAGAGAGAGTTAACAAAAAAAAGTGTGAGTCACACCTCTTTATGAGAGTAAAATGATATAAGTTGTGTCATTTAAAAGGATAAATATTTTTCCCATAAATTATTCAAAATTACAAGCAGCTGCACACATTGATGTGTAGCCTATTTGTTTTGCCTACAGTCTAGAGTCAAAATCTATTCTTTCTTCCTTCCTCTGACCGCCCCATGGTGGCATTAAGTAGATGCTAAAACAAACAGGCCTTAATCTGCATGTCTCGTGTGGCGAGATCAAGGTATGTTTGAATTCTGTTTTTAAAAAATAATTTTTAATTTTTAGAAAGAAAAGAATAATTGGTTAAGATCTATTTTATAAAAATAGTTCTACAAATTATTTTTCAGTTTTTAAAATTAAATTTGGAATGTTTGAAAGTGTTTTTTTTTTTATTTTTTTTCAAAAACTGTTTTGAATATGAATTTTAAAAACTAATTTTAAGAGTAAAAAAACAAAAAAAAAACTTCTTTGAATATAGTTAAACTAAAGTTATAAATAAGTTGTAATTATTTAAAAAATGCCATTAATGAAGATTTGAATTACAAGAATGCCATCATGAAGTAATTATTTCAAGTACTGATATTTACAAAATTGTCATTAATAAATTTTAATATTAACCAAATTGCCACCGCTAAAACAAAAAAAATCAAAAAACAGCTTTGGAGAACATCCGCATGTTGTTTTGGTTTTTTAGTTTTTAAGATTAAAAAAAATCATTGTTTTAGAAATTATTTTGCAAAACAATCATTTCCAATCAGTTGTTTTTATTTTATTTTTGATTTTGATTTTAAAAAAATAAAATAAAAAAAATCTATTTTATTAAATATTCTACAAAATACTTTTAAGAAAAAATAAAATAAAGCAAAACACAGTCACCCAAGTCATTTTAATTCAGTTCACCAATCTGTATAAGCTTTTATTAATTGGGCGCCTTAATGGTATCTTGGGCATGTGTGGAATGATATTTTAGAATAGAAAGAAAATGAAAGGAGGTAATGATTAGACACGGATCGCGATCCTGGTTTGGTATTTAAGTATGGAAAGAAAGGGACTTGAATGGAAAGAATTTGACGGGATCCCACAATTTTCTATCCTTTCCCAATCAGGCTCGAAGCAAGATAAAGAAAAAAGGATAGAAGTGATTTGTTGGCTTTATCATACATTTATGAGTTTTGTTTCTTCTTTTACCAAATAATATATAAGAGAAACGTTATACTTAGTTTATAATTTTTTATAATTATATATTAATTGTTGATTTTCTTCGACTAATGATTATCATTTATTATTAATTAATAATGAATGAATGAATTTGATTTATGAAAATAAAATAATATTTATTGATTGACGAAAATTAACAATTAAGATATGATTGTAAAGTTTGTAAATAAAAATAGATCGTAAGTTACCTTTCTCAAAAAATAATAATAATTATTATTATTTTTCTTTTCTTTTCTTTTTTTATTATATAATTTCTTTTTCCGTGTATTATACCGAAGAGACCCAAAATGAAATTATAAACAAGGAGAGATTGTCTCTTTAATATGGTGTCCTTTTTTTAGGTGTTAGAATCAAAATTATTTTGTTTAAAAAAAGGATTCAAAATAATTTAAACTTTTATTTCAATTCTTTCATAATTTGAATTAGTTAAGAATTTTAAATTTTGCTTTTGTTTTTCAAAGAATTAGGATTTAAAATTGTAATTGTAAATTCTTTTAAATTATATTATTTAAATGCATAATCTAAAATTTCAAAAAAAAATATAAAATTAAAAATTACTAAAAAAATTTAACACTATAATAATTTTAAATTTACAAACAATATTTTTTTTTAAATGTAAAAGAATAAGTACAAAATTATATAATTTTCATAAAAAAATTAGTTTAAACTAAAAAATAAAAATAAAAATGAGCACAATAATATCATAATATAATAATCATACTTTTATCACAAGGTATGATTATTTTTTTGTGTTTTTTTATTTGGTTCTCTCCAAAGGGGGTGTATCACAAGGTATGATTATGTTGGAATTAGTAATTCTTAGGGTATGATTTAAGAATTGACAACTGCTTATACTAGGTTTTATTTATTTATTTTCAATTTTGTAATTGCAATTCTAATTCTAAATGCCATTCGAATTCGAAACATACAAATTGAACTTAAGAGGTTCAATTCTAAACAAAATATTAAACTTAAAGAGTCAGTCATATATTTAGCCAAATTATTATTATTATCATTATTATATATATATATATATATATATATATATATATATATGTAACGGCCAATTTATTATATTTTAATTAGGGGTATTAGTTTCTCCTTCTCCCATCTTATAGAGATAAAACACATGTGGGACCCACCAGATAAATAAATAAATAAATAAAAATGCATGGCATGATTTTTTATATAGTGAAGGAGGTATGTTTTTCTTCCTATAATAAGAGAAAAAATATATATATATATATATATATATATATATATATATATATTTTTTTTGAAACTAATCCTAATTACCTCTTTGAGGCGAATCTGAACTCCCGGTATCCTCACAGGTTCGATTCTTTGAGCCGCCTTTGGAACTAATCTAGAATTCGGGTGCGAGTCCAAGATTACTAACTATATCCCTTTTAATTATATGTTTCGTGACTTTCTCTTTATTAACTATACATCTAAATATCTAATCAATTTTTTTGGTCTAATATATATCGTCTTTCCTCGCCAGCCTGAATTACCAACCAACAACATTGCTGGCGCCAGCCTTCAATCTTGGTCCATTGATAATGCTTGGGCCCCAAATATTGAAGTAGTGCCATGTTAATAATACTGCACGGAATAGGCCAATTCCATTCCTAATGGCATGACATGACATGTACCGATGTACGGGATGATAAGAAAAGTAAAATTGAGAAACAAACGTGTCGCAGCCATACAACAACAAATACTACTCCATGTGGAAGTAAATAAGTAATTATAAAAAAAAATTCAACTATAAGCTTATATACTTACAATTGTGAGTCCAAGATTGGTAATAAAATCCTCAACGTTTTATTAGCATTTCAATTGGAACAAAGAAAGCTGACCTGTCTTGGAACAATATCTAATAACCACTACCTTATCTTAGAACCTAAAAAAGATGTTGAAGCGAAGACAGAAAAGACACACTACTAGTGTCATTCCATTTGACGGAAAAGCTAAATATGCTTATGAGAAAAGCAAGATTTGATTTATGTGGGAAAATTGTGAGCCAAAGATCTGTGAATAAACATCATTTATATATCTCACCAACTTTTCAACTAGTAAGGTGCCATCTGACTAAGTTAAATTGAATTAACCATATGAAGATAGCCAACATATATAGGTGGAAGAGGGTACTAACATGTGGGGGCTTCTTCCTTGTATTGAATGGTGTACAGATAATGTACAACTGCAAAGGGAAGCTTGGACCCACCACTCCTTACCCGATTTATTCTCCTATCGAAGTGAAATTCATGTGGCTAATTAACTTTAATAGGATAGCTCTCAATGATGGATAAACCTATATATTCTTTGGCTCATGTCAACTTTTAAATAGGCACGTAAATGGTTTAGGTCGATCTATGTGGGTCTATGATCTAGTTCATATTAGATCAGATTTAACCTATTACAAATAGTACAATAAAATAGATTTGGGCTTTTAAAAAAATTATTTAAAAAATAAGCCATAGATTTTTTTTTGTACATGTTGCCATGTCGGGCCTATAAATCTATAGGACGGCTTATATAATATTATTTAATTTAAATAAAAGTATTATTTTAATAATTTTGAATTAAAAAGTAATATTATTTTAATTATTCTTTTAATTATTGAATGTTTAATAACAGACTAAGAGAACTACGCCAAGACTTTTATTTTTTAAATATAGGTCAAGCCAAACTTGTAATTTAGAATCTACACAGACTAACAGGCCAGGTCAAACCCAGTGTTTTTTACACGGGCCTAACATATTTAAGGCAAAGGCTAGCCTAACCTAAACTATTTACACCCCCTACTTTTAAACTCTCAAATTATATATATATATATATATATATATATATATATATATATATATATATATATATATATATATATATAGGAGACAAAATTTGAATATAAAACCTTCAAATGAAAGCACATATGTTTTTTGGGTACAACGGCCTGAAGGGAGAAAAAATTTCTAAAAATTATTAACACCTGTGAGTGGGCTAAAACCATCTTCATGTGGAGATCACGCAGCAAAAGAAGAGTGGAAAGGGAATAGCAGCCCAACATGCTTTTTAAGACGAAGCCTTCGGTTTTGTTATTGGGTTTTACAATTCTCATGTAACATGAGAATTGAAATTTTATATTATAGATATAAAAAATACGTGGGATCCATATATAAAAAAAATTATGTGTAAGACCCACATCAACATAAAAATTGAAGGGTGTGTAGGAATATTACAATTCTCATATTAAATGAGAATTATAAACCTTTGTTGTTAGTACTTTTACCCCATGATCTCATTTGGCGAAAGTAAAATACAATGTTGACTCCTTAATCGATTACACTTTACAAAGAGGAAAAGCAAATGATATCTAATAGCATCAAAAGTAGATACTAATGATAACTTTGGGTTAGTAATATCAATCAAATAATACCACCAAATTATGCTTCGATATTGATGTCAAATTTAAATATTTCCTCCTCCTTTTTTATACATAAAACCTGATTGTCTCCTTAAAGACAGTGTTAGTAGCCGTCTTTTGGCTGTTCGTAAGTAAAATCTCTGTAATAATCATTGATTGATTTGCCTAAAAAGATAAGTTTAATAACGAACGTCGTTTTCCTTTTGGCGCAAAGCGGAGTTATTTTACCATAGACGCGGCGTCAATTTTGTTATTTTAATTGATTGTGTATCAATAACTATAATCGATACCTACTAATTTTAAATTCTTTTATAGCAGTACAATAAAATTGCTTACGTCAAAAAAATCTCACACGACAAGTAGATCTAATTGTTAATGTCTCTTTTTCTCTCTTTATCCATTAATAATGTAGGAGAGATATTTT
The DNA here is from genome assembly GCA_032173675.1 of Gastrolobium villosum. Lineage (NCBI taxonomy): Eukaryota > Viridiplantae > Streptophyta > Magnoliopsida > Fabales > Fabaceae > Gastrolobium > Gastrolobium villosum. Next base: position 29,562 of record JAVKPL010001215.1, on the reverse strand, counting down.
TACTATCAAAATTTTTTACTACCAACTTACTATCTATTTAATCACCATTGGATCAATATTTTTCCTTTTTTTCAAAAACTTTTTGACATTTTCTTTTTTTGATTCAATGGTGATTAGATAGATAGTAAATTGATGGTAGAAAATTTTGGTAATAAGAATATCTTTCTTATTAATGCACAATTGTTTTGGTAGAAATGATGCCCAATTTTAATTTCTTATGTAAGTTGCACATTGATTTTATGTTTGGTTTTAAAGAAAATGAATGAAGTTGCTAACTTCGCCCCCTATTTGGATACTGGGTAAAATAAAGAAAAGAATAAATTAACAATGGGATAGATCAAGTTACTCTAAGCTTAAACAGATAAATAAAGATGAGTTTTATAAGAGTTATGTTATAGGAAAAGTATTTGTGTTGTTAAATATCAAGATACAAGAGGAATTGATAGTAATCCTTGTTGTATTAAACTACACAACATTGGTTCTATTATATAGCAAACCAATTGAAGAATACAATGAGACACACACAATGTGGGACTAACACTCTTAACACAATGAGACACACACAATGTGGGACTAACACTCTTAACACTCCCCCTCAAGCTGTAGCATATAGATCATATGCTACAAGCTTGATACATAAATAATACTCCTATTAGGAACCAAAAGCAACAGTGCTACATCAACAAAATGAAATGACCAAGTAACATAACATCAAAATAAATCTCCTATATGAGAAACCAAAAATCAACAATGTGCTAAAAATGGCGTCGGAATGAACATCAACATGGAAGATGCCGGAATTATCATCGGCAAAGACAACTGTGCTGGAATGACCATCAGCAACATGGAAAGTGCTCCCCCTCAAGAGGAACTTCGGAGCCGGAATTATCATCGGCAAAGACAACTGTGCTGGAATGACCATCAGCAACATGGAAAGTGCTCCCCCTCAAGAAGAACTATCGGAGCCGGATATATATCGGCAAAGACATACTGTGCTGGAATGACCATCAGCAACATGTAAAGTGCTCCCCCTCAAACTTCGGAGCCGGAATTATCATCGGCAAAGACAACTGTGCTGGAATGACCATCAGCAACATGGAAAGTGCTCCCCCTCCTTCGGAGCCGGAATTATCATCGGCAAAGACAACTGTGCTGGAATGACCATCAGCAACATGGAAAGTGATCCCCCTCAAGAGGAACTTCGGAGCCGGAATTATCATCGGCAAAGACAACTGTGCTGGAATTACCATCAGCAACATGGAAGGTGCTCCCCCTCAAGAGGACGATGAATAGAATAAATAGTCCATCTTGGGAAGAAAGAAGATAAAAAAAACTTCACATAATCGGAAAAATCGCCGGAGACGGCGGTGGGTCGTCGGAGACGCTAGTGGGTCGTCAGAAAAGCCGCCAGAAAGTCATCAAAAAAGTCAACGGAGACGGCAGTCAACGGTGGTCGATCAATGGAGGTCAACCCAATAGCTTCCCAAGGATCATTCTTTTCTGATGTGACAGATCAGTCTAAGCTGCAGTCACAGAGCATACTAAGAAAAACCCGAAAAAGAAATAACAACAAGAATCCCTCAAGGAGGGTGATATCTCTCTATAACCATATTGAAATTATGGAAAAGTGAACTAAGTTAAGCGGATTAAAATTCCTCTTGTTAGGCTCTGATACCATGTTAAATATCAAGATACAAGAGGAATTGATAGTAATCCTTGTTGTATTAAACTACACAACATTGGTTCTATTATATAGCAAACCAATTGAAGAATACAATGAGACACACACAATGTGGGACTAACACTCTTAACACAATGAGACACACACAATGTGGGACTAACACTCTTAACATGTGTTATGTTATAGAGATTCGATTTGCGTGCCAGAGTTTTTTTTTTTTGCCGTGGGCCCCACAAAATGTTGTGAGTGTAGAAAATTTTTTATGATCATGTTAAATTATAGATGATAAACCCAATAAAGAGACATAAAAAACTTAAATTTGTAGACTTAAAATGTGGATAAGTTTTACTTTGTGTGGTACTTTTTAACTTTTTACTAGAGAATGAAATACGATAAGAATTAAGCCCCAAACCATCTTATTTTAAATATTTTAATATAAGAATTAATTATTTTAAAACTTTGATAAGATACAAGGAAAAAAATTCACAATAAAATAACTTAAATCAATATTATTTAACCCGAATCAGTCATTGATTTACTATTCGAATATCGAATCAATAGATCACTGCTTCAACAAGTAGGTCACTAGTTAAACTACTTAATTCAATTTATGTAAAAATAATAATAAAAATATAAATAGGAGTAATATGACAATCAAAATAATTTGGCTTATATTTTTTTTTGATAAATTATAATTTGGCTTATTAATTTGCATGTCACTCCCCTTCTTTTAAATATTAATTTTAAATATATAAATTCCCAATGAAATCTCAATATCAAACTTACTTTCGTTTCTACGTTTTAGGATTTTTCATTGCCTAATAAAAGATTATAATCTAATAATGGTAACATTAAAATAAAATAGGGATTAATCGTTTACCAAAAAAATTAATAATATAGAGATTAATATTTCTCATGTTGTAGTAGATAATTTTATTTCCTACACACAAATAAAAGTATGCTGGGCTCATATTATCTTTTTCTTTTTTTTTCTCTTTTCTTTATATGATTTTAAATGGATCTCATATAAATAAATCTCATATATTTTTATGTATATGTAAGAAATTAAATTATCTCATATAACATGAGAAATAATAATCCGAATAAAATAAATAGTCTCAAACTCCTAAAATATTTTAGAGGTGGTTGAGGTCTATAAGGTTTCAATTTGTTTGAGATGATTACTATATATGAAGATGTTTCAAAAAGAGCAACGAAGCTTTAATAAAGGTCTAAGATTATTTGATTGAGGTATGAACTTCACAATTGACCAACATTTCCTATAATTAGGTTCCAGGTGTTGATATCTTTGTTGTATTCAACATCCGAAGTTAAAAATGCTCAATACAAATCTTTTAGTTTATGGGGGATAATCACAAATGTGATTGGTTAGTTTTGTTAGCTGATGATCAGCTTAGTTAATTAATAATTACTTAGAAAGCATGTATCAGTAGTTAGTGATTAATCCTTTTCTCTATCCTATATAAACTAGGGAAAAAACAAGAATTATGTTGTAGGATAATTTTCTTATCATGCTATAGAGACAATAAATGTGAGGTCACCATATTTAAAAAAAAAAAGAAAAAAAAATGGAGCATAAATATCCATGTATATATAGAAAACTTTGCATTTGGTATGCAACACGAAAAACGCAAAATCCATTAATTACGCTAATGACTTGCTGTACATACCTTTTTACATTTAGTGAGTTTTACTTTTTATTTTTTTATTTTATTTTATTAACTATCTCTTCCCATGTTTTTCAATAAATAAGAGAATAAATTAAAATAGAAAAGTGACATGGAAAATAATTCGATCAAAAATTATATTGCAAATTCGTATAAATTCTAAATTTTAAAAGTTTTCTCATAAATACTTTTAAACTACAAATATAATCAAGCACACATTTGCAAAATATAAGAAAGCTAATTACAAAACTATAATTACTTATTGATTTGTATTATTTTTGTAAGTTTTTTATTTGTTTATATATACACATTTCTTGTAGTATTATTACATAATTTATAATTGCTGTTTGTGACAGGAGGAATGGAGGATGATGCTCTCATGTGAAATTTACAAGGAATAGATCCCTTCCCTTGTGACACATACATAACACAAGAACAAGAAATTAAGTGGAGGAAGGAGCTTTACTTTGGAATCATATTCTTTATCTTTAGCGTTTTATATTTTTCATTCAACATAAGAATTGAATTCTGATGTTGTAAAGATAAAAAACATGCGAGACCCGTATCTTAGAAAAAATTATGTGTAGAACTCACGTTGGGACGGAAATCGAAATGTGTGTAGTAAAATTCAAATTCTTATATTAAATGAGAATTATAAAACCCTTGTTTTTAACTATTAAATATGGGAAAAATAAATCTCATGTTGTAGGAGAATTCTAACCTCATATCATAGATACATCAAGTGTGGGTCCCACCTATTTAAAAAAAAAAATGAGTGGCACACATTTTTATGGTGTGTGCAGGTAGGGATGTAAATGGGCCAGGCCAGCCTACAGGGGCCTATGGCCTGGCCTACGAAAAGCCTGGCCTGCCCTGGCCTACGAGGTAATTAGAACAGATTAAGGCTCGTCGATGAGCCTATTTAGAAACAATGCCGTAGGCTGCAAATGGAATGCCTGGCCTTTTAGCCTGTAGGCCGGCCTGTTTAATATTTAAATAAAAAAATATTATATATTTATTTATTTATTCTAAAAGTGAGATAACCTAACCTAATATTTAATATTTATTTGTTGTCATGAAATTTTATAATCTGTGTTCTTGTTAAAAAATCTGTTGTAGAATTTTAATATTTTGGACCCATGCTAGAAATATTGTTTAATGAATGAGATATATATTTTTTTTTTAAATTTGATTTGCAATATGGTAGGTCTAAAAGGCCTCATAGGCTTTTTATTTTTTACTAATAGGCCAGGCTTGACCTTTAAATTAAGCCTTTGATAGGCTCATAGGCCAGATAGGCTCAATTTTTTCGTGTGTAGGCCTAGGCTATGAAGGTCAAAGCCTGCCCTGGCCTAGCCTAATTACACCTCTATGTGCAGGAAGAGTTTATTTTCTGATGCAACATGAGAAAAACAAATCCCGTTAAATATTTGTAAAAGGCCTAATCATTAACTGCCACAGCAAGGATACATATATATTGGACAAATAACATAGTAGCATTTAATATATGAGTTTTATAATTCTCATGTTAAATGAGAGTTGAAATCATATGTTGTAGAAATAAAAAAATATATAGGACCGATATATTAGAAAAAAATTATATGTAGAACCCATGTCAACAAGGAAATCGAAGAATGTGTAGGAAAATTTGAATTCTGTTGAATGAGAATTATAAAATCCTTAATATATAGGTCTAGACTTGGGTACAAATTTGCGACGTTTGTTTATTTACTGATTTTCCTATCTTCATTATTCTCATCATTTTAGTATTTTGTTAATTAAAAAGTAAAGTTTTTTTATGTCAATCATGTAACTGTCCATGGACGTGACTTAAAGTGAGAAAACGGAGAAAAATAATAAAAGAAGATAAAATAAAAAGGAAACCTATCCTAGGGTTGCAGCCCCGGCTATTTGCCTATGCCCCCACCACCATCACACCTTGCACCAGTGACGTATCTCAACTTTACGTTGCTTTTTCTTCTTACGCTCTTGTGACGGATTCGCGTACTATCCCCTCTTCCCACATGTGCACACTCTCCTTAACTACAAACCCTAACTAGTAACTAAAACCCAACCAACCAATGCCCCATAAAACTTCCCATGTGCCAAACCCTAGATGGACCTTATATTTTGACCAATGCTCTTGATACCTCTTTTGTTTCTCTTTTCTCTTCTGCCTGTCTAGATATGTACATGAGATATAGAATTGAGAACTTCATCATTCAATTCCCATGAGTAGTTGCTAGCATGAACACTGTGAACCTTTCTAACTTTCCTATTTGTTATTTAAACTTTTATATGGCTGTGTAAAAAAGAAGAAGAAGTTGTTAGTTAGCATGATTATTATTAGGATTTTATAATTCTCATGTTAAATGAGAATTCAAATCTTGTGTTATAGAGATAAAAAATATGTGAGATTCATGTATTAGAAAAAATTATATGTGGGACCCATATCAGCACAAAAATCAAAGGTTGTGTAAGAAAAATTGAATTCTCAATTTAAATGAGAATTATAAAACCCTATTATTATAAACAATGTTGTTGGTTATCAATAAATATTCGTTTGTCCATAGTTTAAACTTGTTAGATCAACTCGTTCTTAAATGAAAAGAATTCATGATCAATTTCTGTACGAAAAAAATCTGTCAGGAGATTTAGGACCCACTGATTGGATTGATCATGAAGGATGCTCATGTTGATGTGTGTGATGGCAAACTATTACTTAATTTGTCTCTACACTCTAAGCTTCACGAAGGGGACACAGCTGGGATCCCCCCCCCCCCCTCTCTTCCCCTTCCTCTTCTCTTTTCTTTCTATGTTTTTGTGTTTTTTTTTTGTGAATTTTTTTACCACTTTCACCACAGTAGTTTGGCGTGAGTTTGGCTCCACCATCCCTTCATCTGTGTTAAAATGGGAGACTTTACAGACATCTCTTTTCACCCTGGTAAAAGGAATATGAACATCGCATCGCGGATAGTTCATGATCAAGGCGAGCACACGCAAGAAATTATTGTTATTCATTAATTTGACCAATGAGTGTGATGGTAAATTACCACAGTATATGAACCATAGTTTTATATTAATTTAGAGGGATATGGATGAATATTCTTACTACTAAATTCTTCTATTACCAACTTACTACCTATCTAATCACCGTCGAATCAAAGAGAGAGAATGTTAAAAAGTTTTTGAAAAAAAAAGTAAATATTGATTCAATGATAATTAGATAAGTAGTAAGTTAATAATAGAAGAATTTGGTAATAAGAATATTCATCCTCTAATTACAAAGCTTGTTTACTTGCTAGTTTTTGGACACAGGAAAGTTACATGATCGGAGAATATGGAATTGAATATTAATTATATGATGAACTTTTTAATAGAATGGTAGTGAAAATAATATCTCTGTTTTTATTTTCTTAATTAAACGTTAACGATTTAGACCATGATTATTAAAATCTCGATTTATCACTACAATTTTACGTTTTTACGATTTTTCTTATCAAAACGATTTTACCAATATTCCAAATGTTTTTACGATTTCTTATGATTTTTTTATATTATGATTTTAAGTTTTATGATTTTTTAGCCCCCTTGAAATAAAAAATCTCGATTTTAACGACCTTGATTTAGACTATCAAAACCATTTTTTATTCGAAAGTAATTTTTTTCATTTATTAATTTTTAGTTGTTATTAACATTTGATTGCAGAGAGAGAAAATATCAAGAAAAAATATTTGAAATAAAAAATAGGGTTTATCATCTATATTTAACATGACCACAAAAATTTTCCTTCACACACAACATTTTGTGGGATCCGTAGTAAAAAAAAAAAACTCTGGCACGCAAAACGAATCTCTATAACATAACACAACCACTTTTCCTACAACATAATTCTTATAAAACCCTAAAAAATAATATATATCCATTCTATTGACTATATATAAACCAAAACCATTATTAAATAACAATTGCTTATGCAGTATAACGGTTCGTGAGCTTTTTTATAAATAAAAGTTTAAATTAAAATTTTCTCAATTATAATTTAAACAATTAGTTTAAAGTTTCTAAAGCTAATAATTTTATCTAATATTCATCAAAATATATACATAAAAATTTGTGAGGTTCATTTTTTTCTCTTATCTTCATATGGATTTTTATGGATCCCACATAATTTTATGTGTGTATTTTAGTGAATATGATATAAAGTTATAGGGAAAAGTATCTCTCCGGTCACTGGAAATAAAGTTATCTTCAGTGAGCTTAAAACAACGTCGTTTTGGGTTATAAGATTCAAAAATTATAATGATAAAGACTAATATAACATTGCAATATATTAGAATTACAAAAATACATTGATTTCCGTCTCAAAACGACGTCGTTTTGGGCTCACTGGAGATAACTTTATTTCCAGAGACTTAAGAGATCATTTACCCAAAGTTATATAAAGCAATTTTAGAAATGTTAAACCCTTAAATAATTCAGGTATTATATTATGGATTAATGATTTTTATATTATAGGAGATAAATTTTATTCCCTATTCATACATAAAAGTGTAGGAAACATGTGAATTTATGTAAGAGAGAAAAAAAAATATATAAATTTCACATATGTAAAAAATAAATCTATATGATATAATATAAAAAATAATAAATCTTTATATTATATCACCCAAAACTATTAAATTAAATAACTTGTTTACATAATTTTACGCATCATTTTACACTTATTAAATACATCTGTAATTAAATTCTATCACATCAATTATTCGAGAGATGTGAGTCAAAAGACAAATAAAAGCATTAAATGCAGCAAGCATTTTCCTTGGACAACGAGAAAAAAATGTCACCTTGCAATATTTTATCAACAGTACGGTTAGCGGTGCCACTATCAACGAGAAGAATTTTGGTGATCCTAGACCACCATTAATTCAGTGGTTCAAACCAACTAGGATCAAATAATTATTGAAGAGAGATGAAAGAGGAAAAATAATATATAATCTTTTGTAAAAATGTCACTCTCCTGAACCGAAAAAATCACATAAGATCTGGAGCACTAAATTTTTTTCCCACTATCAACATAGGCAGAAAAACTTCATTCAACGGGTAACATCGAACTTGGTGGTCCTCTTATTAAAAGGAATTTTTTTTATATTTTATAAAAATAGGTAAAAAATAATTTTTTTTTAATAAAAAGAATCACGGAATTTAATGTTCTCAGTACATTGAAGTTTTTAATAAATTTTCCTCTTATTTAATGGACTTTACACACATCTCTTCTCAGTACATAGAGGTATAATCTATTTCTATTTTATGTGCTAAAACTTTATTTCTCTTATATAAAATAAAAGAAATGGAACTTATTTTCTAAAATATCACTGTATTCTCATTTTTTAAAATTTATCATCATGTACTCGCTTATTACTTTAATAAATTTTAAAACAGGGGTTCAAGTTTTTCTTCATTAAAAGATATTAAAACATCATAAAAATAAAGGGAAAAGTGTTTGTCATTTTAAATGACATAAAATTATGTCATTTTTAAAAAAAGATAGACAAATAATAAGCTTTTTATTTAAATTTTAAATTAAAAAAAACACCCACTTTCTCTCTCCCATGATTTTCATTTTCTGTGTCTATCTTTCTCCTAAAATGATATAATTTATGTCATTTAAAATGACAAACACCAAATCCAAAAATAAAATAATAAAATCAATTTTCAAAATGAAAATGACGTCATACTTCCTCTTTTATAAATTTGATTAATCGAACTTAAAAAAATATTGTCTTACTTGAGGGAAGTCAACTTGTATAATCTTTGAGTAATGGAAATCCAACTGTATAAGGGAATTATGTTTTCCCGGTCATTTGAGGTCCAATAATTAATTATTTATAATATATAAAAAGAGAAATATTAAGTATAAAGAATAATAATCATATAAAAGATGGGTTTTATGTTTATTATGTTATGTTTGTGTAATGTTATAGAGATTCATTTTGCGTGCCATATTTTTTTCTTTTATTTTTTTGTTTTAAAATGTGTGTGCCCCATGAAAATTATAACTAAAAGATAATATATTCAATATGAGAATCATAACTATACAACTATTATTATTGAACATCAAATTGCTGCAGAAATAATTTTACCCTTATATAATCTCAATATTACGTATATAGTTACATAAAGTCAACTCAGAATATATGTTTATTTGGAGAAATAATTATCCAAATTTAAATGTTGAGACTTCTTGTACGTTTGTTTTTATGTTCTCCGTTGTATAATGTTACAACTTTTGACTGCGAGATATGTTTATATTTTGTATTGTCTCTTAGAGTTTAACTTTGTTGAAATGCAACTATGTAAGTGTAATTTTTTTATCATTATCTTTTTTTATTGATTTTTTGATTAGTAAACATTTAATAATATTAATATATAATTGTATGAAGTATCAACTTATTAAATAACAGAAATTTATCATTAGTAAGTGTAAAGATTTTAAACCGTACAATAAATTAAATTTAATTTCAACAATCATAGGTATTTATAATTACATCTTTCTCTCGTATCAATTGACTCCAAAATACTCTGTTCCACTCCACACATAGAATTTGACTATCTTTCTGTTTTGATGCTATCGCATAATTGTTTGGATAAATTACTTCTCACCTATACTTTGCTTGTATCATAAATAAGGTACATGTTTGGAGTTTTTCTGTAAGTAACAAGCGTAACTGATTGGTGTATAAAATATAAATATAACGTAACGGTAGTACAAAAATCATATAATTGCATGGAATTGTAATTTGTATCCAATTGCCTGAACCAACTTTTGTAAGTTTTTGTATCTTTTTGTAAGTTTTTTTTTTTTTTGATATATAACTTTTGTAAGCTTTCACGTTTCACGACATAAAGAAATATAGTGACTTCTTCACAAGCCCCAATCAGTTTCTAGAAAGGCCTCATTTGAAAAAGAAATTTCCCCAGCATATAAAGATCTATCTATGGCATTTTTGGTAATAAAAATAGTTAACAATGAGTCAATGACATTTGCCAATGGACTCAGATAACGACACCGTATTACGTGTTATTGCAATTGCAGTTAAGATCTCAAACTGGTGGCTTTGCCTGGTAAAGGTTGGTGTTTGTTTGGGATGCTTTCTTTAATCCTGACATGAAGACAATTGGGGATGAAATATTAAGAGTAACACTGGCATGCTCTTACGTAAATCAATATAAAAATCAATTATATAATAGTACACCACTTGAGCATTATAATTATTATTCAACTAAAATAATTATTAGAGAGATATAAAATAATTAATTAAATTTCAAACAACGTTTTAAGATTTTAGGTTAAAATGAGTTTATAAAAGTTGGTCATCCAAATCCAAAAAATAAAAATATAACTATTTATGTAGAGATTTTAAGTATGGCTACAATAAGAATAAAGATGCAAAATAGGTAGAGACAGAAAACTGAGCAGCGGAGCAGCCTGAAGTAGTGGTCATTCATTCACGGCGAGGTGGACGAGATTCCTAGACCCAGCCTGTAGCTGCTACACTGCATTTGTAATAATGAATATAATGTACACATTAATTTTTTATTTTTTATTTTGGTATAAATGTACACATTATTAGTTATACGTATGCTATTATATGGATCATAGGAAACTACATAAGAATCTATTTATGTTTTCAAACTTCTTAGTAACCAGTGATTCATAATAATTATTTAATGAAAACTACAATAATTCATATATTAATAATTTAAAAACTTTATTTTTATGCTTATTTTTTTATTATTTTAACTACGTAATAAATAATGAAACAAGACTAATTAATATTTTTTTAGTATACTTAGAATCTCTTATAATTATTATCGTAATTCTTGGATCAAAATTAAATTAATAATTACAAAATAACATCACATGAAAGTTTATAACTTAATTTTAATCCATCTCTAATAAAAGTAATTATAAGAGAATATAAAAAAAATAAAAATTAGTGTATTTACCAAAAGAAAATTAGTGTTTATCATTTTATAAGAGATAAAATTATCCCTTATATATACATAATAATATGTGGGTCCATATGGAATCATGTGAAGAGAATAGAAAGAAAAAAAGTATAGACCTTGCACATTGAATTTTAAATATGTTAAAAAATAAAATTATCTCGTATAATATAAGAAATATTAATCTCATAAAAAAATTATATTATAATACTCTCGCTTCGTAAAACCTATTATACCTATTAAAGTTATTTGATATTTATTATATATTAACTACATATAACAAACTCCTATATATGCATGCAGTAGAAAATTAATTAAAGTGCGCTCTCTGGAAGAAAAACAAAAAATTAAGAGTATAAATCGCGTGGGGGCGACAGTGGGAAGCGACAATATGTACGTAACCTGATGGAGCTACTTTCACTATGGTATTTTACGGGAAGTGATGCTACTCTAGGCCTTTATAATGGATGAGGGATATATAGAAACCTATGGCGCTAAAAATACAGAGATAAAGAGGAAGAGACATTCGGACTGTCCCACAAACTTTGCCAGCTTTATTTACTTAGCTGCGGATAACCCTTTTTTTCTTAGGTAAATAATATCTGATTAGATGCTACGATAAGGATTGGGTAATGAGAGAGAGAAGCACCATCATGTTCAGTTCAACACAATAATAATAAAGTATTTTAGTTTCTCAATTGCGGAAAAAACAAAATAAGTAATACCAGGGAATTGGATCGATTTTCGAAATAAAAATTATCCCATCGAATCCCTTCGCTTTGATCATGTAATAATTTATTTGGTTTGATTTTTTTTTTTAAATCCGATCCAATCCAATTCAATTTTTTCGACAGTTTTTGATTTTTTGAAAATTTTAAAATTTATTTTATAATTATTGTACAAATAACATCTTTGGTATATATTGGTTTTATAAATTTATTTATTTTTAAATACAAAAACAACAGTAAATGATAATATAGTTTTTTTTGACAATAAGACATGAAGCTCTACACATATGAATTTTGTTGAAATTTGGTTGATGAGATGTGACTATTTTTTTTCTTGAATTTAGTTGATCGGTTAATGCCTAATAAGTATTGGGTTTAGAAATTTTTGGGTTTTGATCAGGGAAAGACCCACGTAAGTAAAAGGAAATTAATATATTGGATCGGTTTTCATCAATCAATCGATCCGAAATCGGATCCAATCTAATTAGAATTTGCGGGTTTTTTAATTTTTAATTTTTCAATTTTCGGTGATCAATTTTCCGGTTCGGTCACTAATTGAATACGTTTGGATTAGTTGATGAACACTCCTAAGTAATCCAGGTATAACACAATTTTTATTTTTATTTTTTTTTAAATTTTGAAGCTAAATAACATTAACCAGTTTAAACAAAAAAAAAAAAAAAAAAACCAAGGTGGATGAATTTTTCTTCACCAAGGTGGTTTAGGTCAGTGGTAATGGTGTTTTTTGTTTTTGCTTTTGTTTTTGTTTTGGTTGGGGGCAAGAAGAGGACAAACTGGTGAGAATATTAAATGAATGGAGGGATTGTCATCAAAGAATAGAGTGAGAAATAATAGAAAGAGGTTTGAAGTTTGATTCCGTGCCCCATAAACCTATCTATATCTTCCTTCATCCATTGGTCATGGTCAGTAGTAGGTAACTTGTTTTCTTTCTCTTTCTCGATTTGATCGTTGCTCACTTATCTCTCCTAAACAAAACCTGGTCTCTCTCTGCCTCTCTCTTTCTACTGCTTTTGTATGGCAGTAATGGCAGGGTATCAGTGGCAGTGCTGGAAAAGAGAGGGAGAGTTTTCATTGGGAAGGTAAAAGCCTTTTGTTTGCAGCAGTGCCTTACACGAACCCTCGCCCTCTCTTCTTCGGTAACGTTTATCGTTTCCTCTTTGTATCCCGCGTGCGTTCTGCTGTTTCTTCTCCCTTCATTTCTCACCACAAGTGCAACAACCGTGTAAGCACTAGTAGCCATATATATATACACAGAGAGAGAGAGAGAGAGTGTAATTCATTATAGCCCCTGCGTGAGTTAATGCTCAAATGGGCGGAAAGAAAGATTTAACACCCATTTTCCAAAGGAAATCTGTGCAGGCTTTGCCAGATAAAGCCAAGTGCGAAAACCTCTATTACTTCATATAACTGACGGCAATAACTATAGCCACCACTATAACTATTTAAGGATTTTCTGTAAAAAGTCTGATACTTTTACCATAAAACCCGGGAGAGCCCTGAAAGACAAACATCTTCTTCGGAGGAAGCAGATCTCTCATAAAAGAGAGAGAGAATAAGAGAAGGGTCTTTTGTTATAAGGCCTAGTGAACTGTGTAGTGTGTTTGAGCTATTGAGCTTATAGGCAAAAAGGATAAAGAGTATTAAGACTCTGTGAGTGTATGTACACAAGTGAGTGAGAAAAGAAATGGAGGGTAATTCAAATGGCACTTCTTATTTTATGGCTTTTGGAGAAAACAGTGGTGGGCTATGTCCAATGATGATGACGCCTTTAGTGACTTCTCATCATGGCAGTCATCATCAAACAAATCCTAATCTTAATAATAATATTAATAATAATGCAAACACAAACTGTCTCTTCTTTCCCATGCCTTCCACTAATAACCACCATGACCTAAACTGTAATAATAGTGGAAGCCCTTCCATCATGCCTGAGAATAACCACAACAACACCATCACCACCACCAACAACAACAACACTGGGTTAGGGTATTATTTCATGGAGAGCGACCACCACAACAACACTAACACTGGAAGCTCCTCCTCCTCTTCATCTTCTGCTGCCAAGGCCAAGATCATGGCCCATCCTCACTATCACCGTCTCTTGGCAGCCTACATCAATTGTCAAAAGGTTTGAAAGAAGCAAAAGCTTATAATTTTGACTCAACTTAAGACAGATTTAGACTCAACAGTGATTGAAAATGATGCTTCCTTTCTTTGGCAATTTAGGATCTGAGTTGTGTAGCGTTTGTACTGTGAACTATGGAGTTGTTTTATCAATACTATACTGACAAATCATGTTCCATCGTAAGAAAAAGAGTGGGGCGAAGAAGTCAAAACCCTTTAAAGCAGAAATGATAAAGACAGTTCTTTCAATCTTGTTTTTGACTATTTGCTAGCTTCATGGCAATCATCATGTTTTTTTTTCAAATAATACATAGTTTGTTTGTGTGCACTTAGCAGGTTGGAGCACCTCCTGAAGTGGTGGCAAGGTTAGAAGAAGCATGTGCATCTGCAGTGAGAATGGCAGGAAATTCTTCTGGATCAGCCTGCATAGGTGAAGATCCTGCTCTGGATCAGTTCATGGAAGCTTACTGTGAGATGCTGACCAAGTACGAACAAGAGCTTTCCAAACCCTTAAAGGAAGCCATGCTCTTCCTTCAAAGGATCGAGTGCCAGTTCAAAAATCTTACTATTTCTTCTTCTGACTTTGGTGATGATCTCTCTCTCTCTCTCTCCCTCTTTTTCTCTCTTAACTATCTTCTGATTATATTCTTCAGATTTTAAATTATAATTTATTAATCTTTAAAGGGGGATGTGCCTCCTCCTCGGTTGGAAATACCCACTTCATGTTCCAGTGTCTAGGGAAGGTTATACAAAAAAAAATTATAATTTATTAATCTTCGTTACTTGTTATTTGATGTTAGGTTAATTGATTAGCCATGCATGTCTATGCTTCCAGGAAGTAGGTTTTGTTAAGGATTGAGATGAGAGCACTTGGTTCTTAAATTAAAGTTGGTGAAGCACCACTTTTTCTTTTCAACTTTAAAATCTTTACTAGTGTTTGGTTTGTGTTTTCTTTTCTGGTTCTGCTAGCTAGTCTTTTCTTTGCATAAGAGATTTTCAAAACTTATATGGTGTTGTCGTACATATATCTGTGATTCTCTTCTCGGTACTGTTAGTGCATTGAATGAACTATATTGGTATCTTGTTAATTCTTCATTTCGTGTTTGCCTAAATATTGACATATTTTCAGCTGTTTTTGTTTTTTATTTTTTTGGGAAATATAAGACTTTAAGGCACATAGCTTTTCTATGTATTTCCCCATTTGATGTGAACTGCAACGTTCAGGTTTTGCTTCCTTAATTTAATTATTATAGATTTCACATCCAAAGATAAGGGGAACACCGAACACCCGAAGCTGGTCTGTGAATTTAGTTTTTTGAAAATAATCTAGAGATTAGGGTTTCTTCTGCACTGGTGCTCAGGAGTGGTAATTGCGAGGTTGCCAGTTGGCTAGATAAAACAGGATAAATTTTTGGTGCTACTGTAGCATCTAGATTCAGTGCATCCCACAAATGAGAGCATTACACATCATAGGAGAGAGAAAAAATGTGGCAGAAAAAGAGAGAATTTTGACTGACATGTAATGTTCTGATTGGTGGGATGTACTGAATCTTTGGTGCTACAGTAGCATCAAAGATTTATTCGATAAAAGAGTGGCTGAAAATAACTGAAGTCCTTTTGGGGTAAGTGCAGGAGTTTTTGAGGAAATGAACAAGTGTGCCTTTAAGAACTAAAAAACATTCAATTTTTTACATGAAATTTGTGGATGAACAAGTGTGATATATGAAATCTAATAAATGAACTTGCAAAATCATTTGGTTATCACTTTATTGAAAACTTTATAATTTTTAAGAGATATGAAATCAATCATGTATTTTCGCTTAACAGGTTGAAGGGTTTTTTCATGAGGGGATGTGTTACATACAACATCATTCATTAGTCATTACTTTATAGATCCCCGATTAATTTTAATAAAAAGTTTAATTCTTGCACTCTATTATCCATGCTTCTAGCCTAAAGAGCTTTGGTTGGAGTTTTAGAGACTTGACAATATTGATTAATTCGAAGTTTTTTAGTTCTGTTGTCTGTTATCCTATTTGTTTCCTCAAGGTTCCATGTACGTGCACTCTCTGTAGTTAGAATACTTGTGTAATTTGCATTATTTCAAAACTTGTTAAAGTATGCGAATTGTCGGTATTCTGCATATGTTTGTGTCTTCAGGTGCTGATGCATATTTTCATGCTTGCTATAATTATGTCCATGATGTTATGGAACTGATTTATTTGCATGTTTTCAACTGGCAATTGATATACACTGTCCTTGAGAATATGGTAATTGTTGAATGAAATCTACAATTGAATGTGACAACCATCAATATGGTCAAACTTTGCTGCTATAGTGTTAATGATTATGATGAAAATCAGTATAAGCGTTATCACATATTGCCCTGAATGTGAACATGACCAAGCTTTTAGTGAGTCACTGTTCTCAAGATTCCAAATGTGTATGGGCCAAAAGAAGTAGTGCCCTTCCACTTATTATTCTAATGTTTACAAGATTCTATTTTGGGAGAGAAACCAACTTAATGGTGCCAAGTTTTACGTCATTGGTCCCCTAACCATTTTTTGTAGTTCATCATAAGTTGGTGTTTCAATTGTGGAAGTCTCCTTGTGTCTATTGTATAATGGGCTTTCTTGCACCTCAAATTTGTCTAAACTTGTGTTTCTCAATAAAACAGATTGTTCAGGATGGAGGGTATCTCCCTTGGTATTTCCTTGTCTAGGTTTTTTTTATTTTCAAAATTGTGTTTCTCATTAAAACAGATTGTTCAGGATGGAGGATCTCCCTTGGTATTTCCTTATTTATTTATTTATTTATTTTTTGATAAATCTTATTTAGTTTTTTTTTTTTTTTTTTATGTATAATGCATGTGTATTCAATGGAATTAAATCACTTTTATCCACATTGTTAGTGGTAATTTCTGCATAGAAAAAAAGCTTCCTTAGGCTTTACTAGGGTCTATGTCTATTGATAAATTAAGTAGTCCTTCATAAGTTATTTCGGTGAAGTAGACATTTATATGTATAGATTATACTTTTCTTATCTAACTTTGTCGGGTCTGAAGAAAAAAAGGTGTCGCCTACTATCGTCAGGGTTTATAGATGCATGGAGCCTTGCGAATAAGGTTCAATGGACAATGGGTTCCCTGCTTTTTATCCTATGCAGCAGTTTGAGTGCTAACTTTCAATGTGGTGAATTTATTATTCCCTAATGATTGCAAGCAGTACTCGTAGTTATCCATTAATTAATCGTTCACCCTGGTACTATCCAAATTTGTCTTAAACAATAATGTAGTAGCTTGGTAATCGAAATTTGAGTGCTAACTTGCTAGTTTATAGTTGAAATAGTACTGATACTAATGGTTTGAAATGGAAAGCCACAACATTCATTCGCCTAATGTATTTATTTGAGTGCTAACTTATTCTAGCATCTGAACTTCAGTTTTAATGTTTGCTTTTCTTCTATTGATTTAAGAATTGACTAGATTGTACTTTACTAGTAGGTCGTTTAATTTTTTTTTTATTAGCTATTAGAGTTGCCTTTTTGAGGAAGGAAAAAGAGTGATATGTATTTTTACTTATACCATGAGACAAATGTTAAATCTATGTACTATATATCATGGGAAAAGTATTTCTATAACCATTTTAGATAAGGTTATCTACAGCTATCCATTTTTATCTAAATCTGACCGGTCATACATATTTATAATAACAAAGCTATTCTTTTTTTTCTCTCTCCTAAGTCTTTGTCGGCTGACGTGGCGGAGAGAGAAAATGCAATTTTTATGTATGACCGGTCAGATTTAGTTAAAAAGGATAGATGTAGATAATCTTAGAAATGTTTACTTTATGTATCATTTGCAACGGATTGAATTCAAAAGTTTAAGTTTGTAAGTGATGTCTACATTATTGTTTTTTATAATATAGACTTCTGTAACAATGATTATTATTAATTAATAAAATTGAATGGATTCATGTGATGATCAGCTTGTAATGAGGCTACTGATAGGAATGGATCATCTGAAGAAGATGTTGATATACAAAACATGGTAGATCCTCAGGCAGAGGACAGGGAATTAAAAGGTCAGCTTTTGCGCAAGTACAGTGGATACTTGGGTAGTTTGAAGCAGGAATTCATGAAGAAGAGGAAGAAAGGAAAGCTACCTAAAGAAGCAAGGCAACAATTACTTGAATGGTGGAGCAGACATTACAAATGGCCTTACCCATCTGTATGTTGCATTTATGTCCTTAAATTTATATGGCCACTGATTGCTTTTATAATAATAAGTGTTTATCATCTATCATTTAACATGACCAGAAAAACTTTCCTACACTCACAACTTTTTGTGGGACCCGCAGCAAAAAAAAAAAAAAATTCTGGCACGCAAAACGAATCTCTATAACATTACATAATCATTTTTCCTACAACATAACTCTTATAAAACCCTAATAATAATAAATAAATAATAAGAACAATACTATTTTAACTTTTAAATAAAAATATTTTTTATATAGTTTACGTGATATACTTTTGTTCAATAACAGGAATCACAGAAGCTGGCACTTGCAGAGTCAACAGGTCTGGATCAGAAGCAAATTAATAACTGGTTTATTAATCAAAGGAAACGGCACTGGAAGCCTTCAGAGGACATGCAGTTTGTGGTGATGGATCCTAGCCCTCCACACTATTACATGGATAATGTTCTGAGCAATTCCTTTCCCATGGATCTCTCCAACCCCATGATCTAGAAATTATATGGGTGCTTGTGTTTTATGTCACTCAATGTAAGGCAATCATAAGCTCGTGATTTCACTTAGAAGTTGAAACTTCATAATTATCTTTATTAATATGCGTGTAGAGAATTAACGTTCTTATTAATCCTATATTGATATACAATTGTACGCAGGTGTACACTGCTAGATTTTAGATTGTTCTTGTGTGGATCATCTAGTAGTGGAAGGGAAAATTTGGAAGATAATATTATGGATTATGAATAAATAAAAATCCAAAATTTTCGAGCTATTCATAGTCATTACTCTTATCTCTTTAGAAATATGGACGCTAAAATATATGCTGCGTAAGGATTTAACTATTTCTTCTAGGGAACTTGCTATGAGGCATTAGCTATGTTGTTTTTTAATACGTCGTTTAACTAATAGGTTATTATGGTAATTAATTCATCTTTAGTTTCCTAAATTGGTTGTGTCACTAATTCCACATAGAAACAATAAATTTTCATTACTACAAAAGCGTGGCTCGAACAAATTCTATGATGTGTTGAGGCTGAATTTCAGATCGGGTCCCATTTAATAGATGAGTAAGGATATTCTAATTAACTAAAAATTTTACTACTATCTTATTACCATCACATCATTATTGGATCAAAGAGAGAGAATGTTAAAAAGTTTTTGAAGAATGAAAAAATGTTAATATAATGATGATTAAATAGGTAATAAGTTACTAATGAAAATTTTTGATAATAAGAATATCCATCCTCTTAATAGATTTACAACTCGTCATAATGTGTAGCATCAAACTTTGATAACAAGTGGTAATCGTCTGCACTTATCAACGTTACATACTCTTGGTCTATTTTCGTGATCTTTAATATATATGCTTTGTTTGAAGTTTATTGATGGAAGATTATGTAACGTCTAATGCTTCATTTGAAGCGTGATGGAAGGAGAAAAAGATTATAATATTTCTAAATCAAATACTCTCTCCTTTTTTAAGGTATTTTTTTTTGACTCTTTTAAAAATTACATTTCCTCCCTTAATAGTTTTGAACTCGAGACTTACTAGATAAAATGAATATTTTGGATGAAGTATCAAAGCTTTAAAGTTTTAAAGTCGATAATAAAATATTCAAAATTAGTTGCCAGGTATAATAAAAGTTGTAGGGAGAAGGAAATGCCACTTAATTTTTTTTATAATTTACTGACTACATTTATGAAGTTCGTTTACATTAAAATGGAATCAGAATAACACATTTCCTTGATTTAAGCATTTATTGTGGGAGATGAATGTAATTTAAGTATCCAATATTGTTTTATCTAAAATGCTAAGTTGGGGGATCTGAGGAACAACTTAGGAGATAAAGATTGCCCCTTGCTCCATATTAAAATGATAAAATCAACCTTGTGTGTGAAAAATCATTCAGTTTAGCAATACTGTGAATGTTAGAAGAACTTCAACAAAAACTATAGCCAAAACAAGATTTGCCCACAAGGATAAAATTAAATAAGGCTTTAGAATGGGTTGAATCATGCGTTTTTCCAAATGCAACGTTATACAAAAACACATAACAAAAATTAGTATAGTGGGATCAAACAACTTATGATGGAGGACGCATGAGCTTGCTAATCGCAGGAAAAATTCAGAAACATAAAAGCAATGATCTTGCACAGGAATGAAAATCAAACATTGTAGAAATGACATGCAGTCCAGTAAAATATTGTAAAAGAGTAAATGATTATAGAAAGCTGGTAATGTGAAATCACGTCTCATTTCCAAGCCAAATTAAGATTTTTCACTAATAACTGATTGCTCTTTAGTTGGCCATAAGCCCACCGCAAAGCCTCTTTCTAAAGTCAAAGTCCGATTCTGACCTAAGCCCACATAGTCCCATAGGCCGAAGCTGCGCATTGTGGGCTGGGTTGGGCCAAGCTTTGCCCCGAAAAGCCCAAACCTCCATCGAAAATTTTTAATTTGGCCTGGCTCAAGCCTAGTATAAGTTTAACTTTTAGCCTGACTTGTCCTGTTTATAAAAAAAACAAATGGTCTGTTTTGACCCGTTAGCCTATTAATTTTTTATTTTCAAACAGAACCATGAATCAACTTTACAAAGTACTCAAATTCTGTTGCTACACCAAAAATCATAATTTCAACGTCCAAACAGAATTATGAATCGTAACAAAACTCATAAATATGCATTTAAGTCATTTTCAAAAACAAAATTCTCAAACTAAATAACATATATTTCATCAGATCCAATAAACAAATCCATATTATGTAAATTAAAATAATTGTATGAATCCAACAAACACATCATGATGCTTGTAGTAAGTATAACCTCTCCCAAAAATCTTTTAATATATTCATATACACAATCTAACATGTTGAGACGTTGGTTCCTCCTATATAAGAAATAAAGTAAGATTTATATTAAAATATAATCGAATATAATTAAGTAATAAATAATTGCATTTGATTAAATTTATATCTTTTATTTTTTCTTCAAGGCATACTTACTCTGTTTTATTTTATTTACAATAATATAGGCCGACATCTAGGCTTATAGGCCTGACCTTTTGAAAGTGAGCCTACGACCTTTTTTATTAAATAGGTTTTTTTATGGTCCAAACCCGACCTTTTATATAAAATGTACCAGATCAAGTCTAGCCTGATATAGGCCGAGCCGAGGACCCTGTAAGCCGACTTGGCCCAGTTTCACCCATAGTCAGTAGTTACCATGTGTTTTGATTAAATGTTTCACGAAATTGCATGATCAATTGAGGAACTTCATCTAATTTCACTCTCACCGTTGCTAATCCACTTGCTACCCGTTGGATTTGTAGATTTTTTGCTCAGTGCTCACAAGTAATTTTTTATTTATTTAATAAAACTGCTTTTATTGCTAATCATGTAGTGTTGATACATAATTATTTGTTAACATTTACATTACATAATTATCGTTATATTGTTTTTTTCTTTATATATATATATGAGTCAGGATATTCTTATACCGGTTATAAGAGTTAGAAGTTTTACACTCAATCTTGATCATTGATCCACTTTTATCCAATAGCTCACATTATTAAAAAATTTGAGCCCTTAGATATAAGTGAGATTAATTGATAAGATTAAAAGTGTAACTTACACCGGTGTAAAATAATCCTAACCCCATATATATATATATATATCTATATATATATATATATATATATTTGGTGTAAATCTTTCCTTATATTTGATAACTAAAATTACACGCATTTACAAATTAAAAGAGAGAAGATAAAAAAGAGAAAAAATATATAATAAATTCTACGTTTGATTTGTGAGTGCATAAATTTTTTAAACCCTTGGATAACATGAGTAATATTTCTTTCTTTCTCGGCAAGACAAGACTTTTGCCAAAATCTTTTTTTTTTTAACCAGTGGAGCCCACCTGATTGTATCGGCAGGAAAAAACTCTCCTACCATAAGGGGAAATGCAACCCCTACTTAAATATTACAGCATCCCCGCTTGGGTTTAAATGTGGTGATTGTTTCTGCGCTCTGCAATGGAGCGGTTAGTGAGAGCAGCTCGAGCGTGGCGTTGTCACTCATATCCCACTTTCCACACCCTAACTCGTCACTCCTCACGCCGCCTTCCCCGTTCTTCATATTCCAGTAAGTTCCTCTCTCTCTCTCTCTCTCTCTCTCTCTCTCTCTCTCTCTCAAATCACAATTAATCTCTTTACAAACACGTTGCTGCGTTTGATTTTTTGTTTTTATATTACCTCCAATGAGGGCTCTTTGAAGGCTTCATGTGCACGAATGATTTATGATTGATTCTGTGTAGAATTTGCACCAGCTTGGTTCACCTCCTCCGTTTCTGATGTTTCAAGTTCTCGAGTTTCGCGTGAGGACCCGGGACAGTATTCGTTGCTTCCAGCTGTGTTAGCTGGTATTTTCGGAATTGGATTGGTGGAAACAGCATACGCGGATCATGCTAGCGAGGATGTGCAACAAAGTGCTAAGAAAGAACGCGAGCGAATTGAGGAGTTGCTTAGAAGTAGAGGAATTCGATACGGTTCTTATCCTCGCTTCATTGTTGCTGCTAAAGGCCAAAAGGTTATTGCACTTTTTTATTCCATGATTTTCTTAACACGTCTTAGATTTAAATATAAGGTAATTGAATGGGAAACAAAACAACTAGTTTATCCGCAATGATTTGAAGTAAAGGCATAACTCTCAATTACTGCGTGCTAGCTTTGATTATGTGATGTTCTTTTACTGCAATGGAAGTCAAACTATAGCTGATGCTGTAATTACAATTATAGATCAGTGTTAAGTTTCAAATTCCTCCTGGTTGTGAAATTTCACAACTTATTGCAAATATTACTGCGCATCTTGGACTTAAAGATGAAGGCCATGGTGGTGGTTCAGATATGTTATTGCGCGCTGGGGACAGGTACTTGATTCTCAATTTCTGTGATTTAGGGAATGCTAGTCTGCATGTTTGAGTTATCTCCTATACAATAGTGATACACTCAATTTAGTTACAATCCTCAATGTTTCTTGTGACCAATCCACAGCACAGTTGCTTGGCAGCTTACCCTTACTCATCCATCCAAGAAAAAGCCTGGTCAAGTGAATGATTCATCTACAACAGATATAAATGCAGATGATGGAGATCTTTGTGTACTCATATTTCATTCTCTCATTGGCTCAGATAAAGCTGTCAGTCTTTAAATTTTGTATTTTTTTATTTCATTTTCACATTACTGTGCTTTTGTTCATCGAAAAAAAAGATGGTCATCACTAGTCAGAAACTTATCTTCCTTGGCCAATATTGCAGGAAATTGAATTTATTAAACAAGGGAACTTGAGTCCTGAAGAGCTTGATGCTTTCATCTCTGTTTTACAATTAGCTGGTAACAAGATGGGACAAAGAAACACCTTTGAAAGAAAGCCAAGGGAAGAGACCGAACAGGATCAATCTGTAGATAAATCTATTTCTGGTCTTGAGGCCATGGGGGTAAGAATTTATGGACTCGATGAACCCGTAGGCATATCAAATGGTGAGATATCATGGGACAACATCGCTGGGTATGAGCATCAAAAACGGTATGTAAATCTAGAAATTCAGTCTTTGTTTTCTGACTAGCTTAGTGTTCTGTTCCTTTTAGCAAGTGAATGTTTTTGACAAAAAAATCAATTTCATGGTTTTGATACCTGAGCTGCAAGTGGACCAAACTAAAATAGACATTTGATTCATCCTTTTTATTCTCTTTTCGAAATTATATTGCTTGATATGGCCTCAGTTGTTCATTATGTGTCGTATTTCATCAAAACTTTTTAGGTCAGAGCATATTTTTCTGTTAATTACCGCTCTTAGTCTGTGTACGGATTAGATAATAACTTGTATTTGAGGAGAAAGAGATATTTGATCGTGTGATCTCTATATCTTATTATAGACAACACTTCAATTTTTTTAATCCCTTTTCCTTTTTGTATTGTGTTTGCTTATAACAGTTTCATATTATCGGTTTACTCGTGTGCTCAAGTATGGATTTCATTTATCAATATGCAGGAAAGTACTTTGATTTACTTAATCTTTAATTGCTTATTTTTTAGAGTCATAGAAGACACAATACTATTGGCTTTGCGTAGTCCTGAAGTATATGATGACATTGCTCGAGGAACTCGTCATAAGTTTGAGTCAAACAGACCCCGAGCTGTGCTGTTTGAAGGCCCACCAGGTGTGTCATTTTAGCCTCTTTTATGTGTTTTCTATATATTTAAGTAATGTTAAGCATTTAGGGCGTGTTTAGTTTGGAGTAAGTTTTCTATTTTGTTTTTAATTTCATTTTATTAAATAAAAAAAAACTAAACTTTTTCACACACACACAAAAATTTGAAGGTGAAAAAAATCTGTTCAATAATGATTACTGTCCCGTAAGAAGGAATTCTCTTTTCCAACATGAATTTAAAACTATTACATGGAATGGAACATGTTTTTCGTTTGTGTTTTATTTTTAAAATTTTTGCTGGAAGATGTGAAATTTTTTCCATTACTGAAGGGCCCTGTATTTTTGCACGAATGGTGCTCTTGTCTGATATGTTGAAGAATATGCAACTTTTATGCTATTTTGCATAGAAAGGATTAAAAAGCTCTCTTAAATTATTAGTTTTTAATATGACCTGGCTTCTTTAATTGTGGGAATATGGGGTACAATTAGGAAACCATTAGTTTTTAGTGAAATTTTCGTTTTACTGTTTATAGAGCTCTTTTTAAATGGTTTGACCAAGAATACAACACGAAATTATTTTCTTTATGTGCATTTTCGGCGTATTAAATGTACCTATGATCTTCAAACTACTATTATTTCTCGTATTGGATACTAGACATAGAGTAGCAGACTATAACAATGTCTTGATAAGGAAACTGTATCTGTGAAGGTGTTTTTCTATAAGGTTGGAATCTCAATTTAGTGAGAAGATTGTTACTATGACGATCGTATGACATTTAGTTTTCATTCTTCAAGTCATATGTTATGTTGGAATGACACATTTGTATGGTTTCAGGTACAGGGAAAACTTCTTGTGCTCGTGTTATTGCTAATCAAGCGGTATGCTGTTTTTAAATATTTTACAGCTGTACCCCTTACTTCTATTATTGCACTGGTTATTGAATATCCTACCATCCTCAACTGAAGAAGAACAGTAATAAATTAAAGTTGTCCTTGAGACATTATTTATGGGGTCATGAATGATATGATGTTTTTAGCCACATTGGATATGTTTCACTTGCTTGTTGCTATATTTGTTGTTCAGTTATATTTATCTGTTATGGGGAAAATTGCATCATGTATTGATTGAATGGTGATTTATATTTCTTCATATCCTTATTTTATGTAATACTATTACTCACACACAGTTTTCATTTTTTTACAATTTGATTTGTATGGCTGTTGTTCTGTAAGTTTCCAGATTGTGGTTTTGCTTCATATTTTACTTTTGGCCTGACAAAAATGTTTGACTTTGTACCTTCCACCACAGCTATGCTCTAAGAATGTTATTGTGGTCACTGTCAATACATTGAAGGAGTTTAGGTTCTCCAAGAATTGATTCCTATGTTGTTGTCTTCAAAAGACTTGCTTTGTTGATGGGGAATTTATCACTTTAATACGGTGCAATTGCCTTTACACTTTGCACTTGTGCACCTGTGTTTGCAAAGGATAGGAAATGGTGCGTGGGTGTTGTCTGACTGGGACCATCATCTTTTCATAATCGTAATAGGCTTAATATATGAAGAACCCTTAATTTTTATGGGGCATTTTTATTGGGATCAAACTCCATACCTCCACCTATAGTGGGGTGGGGAGCACCCCGTGAGCTAGAGCTTAGGGGCATGTAAAATACCATTCAGTAAGCACATAAATTGTGATTCTTTTTCTTTGCCTTCTAGTTTGAATAACAATGTTTATGGTTTTTAGCTTCGTTTGATGTAGTGATCCCATGTCTTCAATAATCAATATAGTGAATCATATAGTAAATGTTACGTAGGATTTTGTATTTTGTGCTTGATTATACAGTGAACTGAAATCAGCATACAACTTGACTTGGCAGGGTGTCCCTTTGCTATATGTGCCACTTGAGGTAGTAATGTCTGAATTCTACGGTAAAAGTGAACGCCTTCTAGGGAAAGTGTTTTCGCTTGCAAACAATCTTCCTAATGGTGCTATTATATTTCTGGATGAGGTAATGAAACAAGAAATGTTGATGAGGAGTTGCTATATGCCTCGTATTGATTTTCCATTTAAATTTATTTACGTAGTGTTTGTGTCCTTTTTGAGATGCAGATTGATTCTTTTGCTGCTGCTCGTGATAGTGAAATGCATGAAGCCACACGTAGAATATTGTCAGTACTACTGCGGCAGGTTAATTTTGAAGTTGTGTTAAGAGTTTTATAATATAGTGAGGGTTGATGGACTTACATTCAGCTTGAGAGTTCTTTTTTAGCATAATAATTACTCATCAAGATTATTTACTTGTTTGTTTTAGTTTATGATATGATTTGGTTTTTGATTGAGCTCAATGAAAGAGTTCCCCGTTATACCTCGACTTGCAAGGATTGGGATAAGAAAATCTTTGCAAACATTGCATTTTTACAAAGAGACTATTTCTATAATCGGTCCTAGGACCTTTCGGTCACAAAAGAAGCAACTTTAATATTGCTCAAGCTTGTTCTCTTAGTTACCCACTCCATGTAGTAGGATAAGATTTGATTGTCGTTGTTTAGATTAATTTTTGATACTATTGAGTATTGATATATTATTTTAAGGATCAAAGCAGTTGACTTTACTTTCATAAGACAGTAAACGGCTTGACTTTGATAACTGATAAGTATAGAATAAATCCTTGTTATATAAACTCTTGAATGAACAACTCATCCAAACTATATCAAACTTGCTCAAAGTTTAAATTTTTATGGATTTAATTGACGGATGGAGCAGTGGTAAAGCTGCTTTTTTATGACTGAAAGGTTCAAATCCGGAAAACAGACTCTTTACAAATATATAATAGGAAGTGAATTTAATAGGAAGTGAATTTTGACTGACGGATGGAACAAATTTTGCAGATAGATGGCTTTGAGCAGGATAAGAAGGTTGTTGTCATTGCTGCCACAAATAGAAAAGAAGACCTTGATCCTGCATTAATCAGGTGAGCTTTAATACAAATTGCTTAATAGCTTGCAAAGTTTACATAATCATGTAGGTTAATTATCCTGACTGTTGTTTCTCTTTCTTCTTGTAGTCGGTTTGATACAATGATTACTTTTGGCTTACCAGATCATCATACTCGTCAGGAAATAGTATCCAAATATGCAAAGCACCTGTCCAGACCCGAACTAGATGAACTTGCAAGAGTTACAGAAGAGTAAGTTAGGCTATGTTTTGAGTTCCCCACTAGAGTTATCGCTTACAGATTGGTGGTAGTGAAAGTAAGAGGGTAGAAGATGAGGGAGACGTATTTATCTTATTGCTTCAACCATCCATGGCACATTCTTAAATCTTAATATCGAATCTTAGTAACTAGACATGAACCCTTTTTCCTAACCTCAATATGCTACGATAAGTTACTGTCACATTAAATTATTTTGCACTATTTTTTTCATTTCTTTCCTGTTCATCGGTTCTTATTGTTTCAGTATGTCTGGAAGAGATATTAGAGATGTTTGTCTGCAAGCAGAACGATCATGGGCATCAAAGGTAATATATATATGTTTTTTCAACTTTCTGTCTGTTAATAGTGTTCTTGGGATAATATTTAAAAGCACCTATTCATGATTGGACAGATAATTCGAGGACAAGTATACAAGGATGGCGAACAAACATACCTTCCAGCTTTGCAAGAATATATAGAGTGCGCCACGAATCGACAGGAAGCGCTGCTTAGTACTGCTGCAAACAGGAAGTTTCAAAGCTCTTCCCGCCGCAAGACAATAATCGACTGAGACCTTGTCTAAATTCTTTTCTTCTCTTCTTTTCTCATTTCCATCCCATGGGATGGGACTAATGAGCTAATTTATAACTTCAAATTTTGAACGTTACAAAGGTCCTTGGTACTCTTATACAAAGCATTTGTGATTTTACTCGAACTTGCTTTTTATGCAAGTCCACTAATATTTATTGCTTTTGAGAGCAAGCCAGTACTATTTTGATATTGTTGAGGATAAGTAGACCATTAGCAGTCTTCCGGGAGTCATTGATATCTATTTGGGAAAAAGTGAATGAGGGAAGGATACGAACCTTAGCAAAACCCATCTCCATCATAAGCACTCCCAAGTTAATCTTCCTTACTCCTTTCAGAATTGGTTTTTGCATGAAATCTTCTTAATCTTTCGTCTTGTCTAAATTCCTCATGGTCTTTTAATAAGTGGATGGGACATCCTTCTTAACAAGTAACTATTAGGCAACTGGTATCTTTACTATAAAAGAGTGTTTTTTTTTTTTATTATGTATTTCATAATTAAAATTTACTCATTGAACTTAGATTCTCCAATTAAGCTTCGATAAGAATTAAGATCCACTGCAAGCAATTAGTGTTATCATGATTAAATATTATCTGTAATTATCATAAATCAATTCCAATAAGAAACCTTTTTAATAATAACTTAATTGACAATGACCTAAGTCTTTAAGATTTAGGTATAGTATTGAGACCGGAGATTTAATCATTCGTCAAGCTATCTTTCTCCCTTTCTTCATCAGCTGCTTACTCATATAATATAATAAAAAATTTAAAATAAGATGAAGTTTCAAACAGCGGATGGTAAATGAAATAATCAAATGGGGCAATTGCTTTTTGGTTTACTTTTTTTCTACTAAATAACTTATCTACAGTGAGCCTATAACGACGTCGTTTTGAGGCGAAAATCAATGTATTTTTAAAATTATTATTTATTTCAGAGTTATAATAGTCTTTTTCATTATAATTTCTTAATTTTTCAACCCAAAATAACATCATTTTGGGAACGAATGTAGATAACTTATACATTCACGACGTCGTATAGTATTAGAAACATTAAAGCCTTGCTTTT